>JAHIAM010014344.1:0-13731 GCA_021605205.1 Aegilops longissima
GAGTGGCCTTCCGACAAGCTCCTCTTGCCGGGCCTTGATTACTTTGTTCTTGAATGGCTCCAAAGGAGCCGCTGAGGATCTTGGCGGTCATCAGGCCAGCCCTGCCGCGGGGTGCTGCAACTGCCCGTGCACGAGTTCGGGGTGCTAGCGGTACCCCTACTCTAGTACACCGACATAGCTAAACACTAATAAATAACTACAAAAATTTATCTACTGTAGCTAACCATAAACATATAACAACAAGTGAAAATCTACAAAAGGAATGAACTAAAAATAATTAAAAACAATAATTACATAACTAAAACAACTATATAAGCAAAACAGTACTGTTTTTACTAAAATCTAATTTAAAATACTCCAAAATTACCAAACTAAATCCTACAGTTAAAAAAAATATCACAAGTGACCAGGAGCAAAAATAATTAATTAAAAACCTATTTTTAAACTCAAGTTATGGCCAAAATACTAATCTGAACAAAATTTATCAAATTCAAATTTAAACTACTCAAATTTAAAATCCAGAGACACTAACAGAAACTTCAGCAAATTTGTGACACATAGCAATTGGAATCACTCAAAATACTAAAAACTCTAAAAGATATGAATTTTCTAAGATTGCTATTTTCTGAAAAAATGAATTACAGGATTTCGTGGATCTCACGGAGTAGTCGTCGGAGTTGGGGAAGAAGATGGGATCCGATGTTGCGGTTGATCCTAGAGGAAAGGAGATCACGGGACGGTGGAGAGGAGATCATATAAACCTCAGGAGAGGTCGAGGTGTGGCGGCGGCACTTGGCGGTGGTGGTGCTGCTGCTGCTCTGCTGCTGCGGAGAGGAGAGGAGAGGAGAGGTGTTGGTTTGATGTGTTGGAGGGGGTGTGCTTGGGTATTTATAGTGGGAGGAGGGTTTTGCTTGGAGTAGGGACAAGAATTAGAGTAGGATTAGGAATCCTAGGAATAAAAACGGAATAACGAACGGGATCAAATCCTACTAGGATTTGTAAAAGAATAAAACCTTGGCTCCTGGCTCCCTAGGTGCGTGCGTGCGATGGCCTTGGCCTTGGCCGGCCGGCTGGTTGGCGGCTTGGGCCTTTGGCCCAAGGCGCTGCGATTTTTTTTAAACAAACAGAGAGGAAAACAAAATGATAAAACAAAATAAAATGAAAATATTTTATAGGCATATAATATATCAAAATTTTCAGAAAAAGATTTCCTACATGATGAACATTATTCTAGCATTAAATAAAATACACACAAATTTAAATAAAGCAAAGAGTGCTTCTGGTCCAATAAAATCCAACAAAAATCATTTTTAAAATACCAAAATGGCTTCAAATTAATTTCTCTCCAATTTTCTGTTGTAGGGAATCATGTTACCCTATTTTCCATATATTTTGTTTTGGAGAAAATATTTTGAATAAAACTCAAATAACTCCAAATTGGAAATAAATTCAAAGAACTTTGGATTTAATTCTTTTAAAACTCCCAACTCATATTTCATTTAATTTGAAGAAGTCATTTTATCTTCTCTCGTGAAAATCATTGAGTTGCATAAAGTTTCGAATTGAAATATTTCCAAATGGAATTCAAATCTTTTCAAAACCCTTTTCATTTATTTAAATGGAAGAAGTCATATCATCTTCTCTCTAGGGTTTTGTGTTTGAATTGAATTTGAATTCATGGAGATCATAAATGCAAGGTGAAAGTTTGGGAATGTCATTTCATTCCTCTCGATAAACTTTCAAAAGTTTCAAATTTCACTCAATTTCACACAATCAGTTACACAACAATCAAACAAACAAGCATAATTATTTATTTAATATAACATTCCAAAATTTAGAATTTTGGGATGTTACAGAAAAGAGCTTAGTTGATGGGGTGTGAGTGCCGCTTACCTAGCCTCCTCGGCAACAGTGCCAGAAAAGAGCTTGATGTCTACTACGCAACCTTCTTCTTGTAGATGTTGTTGGGCCTCCAAGTGTAGAGGTTTGTAGGACAGTAGCAAATTTCCCTCAAGTGGATGACCTAAGGTTTATCAATCCGTGGGAGGCGTAGGTTGAAGATGGTCTCTCTCAAACAACCCTGCAACCAAATAACAAAGAGTCTCTTGTGTCCCCAACACACCCAATACAATGGTAAATTGTATAGGTGCACTAGTTCGGCGAAGAGATGGTGATACAAGTGCAATATGGATGGTAGATATAGGTTTTTGTAATCTGAAAATATAAAAAACAGCAAGGTAGCAAGCGATAAAAGTGAGCGTAAACGGTATTGCAATGCTAGGAAACAAGGCCTAGGGTTCATACTTTCACTAGTGCAAGTTCTCTCAACAATAATAATATAATTGGATCATATAACTATCCCTCAACATGCAACAAAGAGTCACTCAAAAGTCACTAATAGTGGAGAACAAACGAAGAGATTATGGTAGGGTATGAAACCACCTCAAAGTTATTCTTTCCAATCAATCCGTTGGGCTATTCCTATAAGTGTCACAAACAGCCCTAGAGTTCATACTAGAATAACACCTTAAGACACAAATCAACCAAAACCCTAATGTCACCTAGATACTCCAATGTCACCTCAAGTATCCGTGGGTATGATTTTACGATATGCATCACACAATCTCAGATTCATCTATTCAACCAACACATAGAACCTCAAAGAGTGCCCCAAAGTTTCTACCGGAGAGTCAAGACGAAAACGTGTGCCAACCACTATGCATAGGTTCATGGGCGGAACCCGCAAGTTGATCACCAAAACATACATCAAGTGAATCACGTGATATCCCATTGTCACCACAGATACGCACGGCAAGACATACATCAAGTGTTCTCAAATCATTAAAGACTCAATCCGATAAGATTACTTCAAAGGGAAAACTCAATCCATTACAAGAGAGTAGAGGGGGAGAAGCAACATAAGATCCAACTATAATAGCAAAGCTCGCGATACATTAAGATCATGCCAAATCAAGAATACGAGAGAGAGAGAGAGAGATCAAACACATAGCTACTGTTACATACCCTCAGCCCCGAGGGTGAACTACTCCCTCCTCGTCATGGAGAGCGCCGGGATGATGAAGATGGCCACCGGTGAGGGTTCCCCCCTCCGGCAGGGTGCCGGAACAGGGTCCCGATTGGGTTTTGGTGGCTACAGAGGCTTGCGGCGGCGGAACTCCCGATCTATTCTGTTCCCCGATCGTCATAGGTAACGTACTGGAATTGCTGCAGTGGAAGGCAAAGAATGTTGTGCCTAATAAAGGATTTGAGAAGCTACTGAAAATATTGAACAAGAAGCTTCCAAAGGATAACGAATTGCTCAACATTTACGTACGCAACAAAGAAGGTCGTATGCCCTCTAGGATTGGAGGTGCATAAGATACATGCATGCCCTAATGACTGAAGGAAATATGCCCTAGAGGCAATAATAAAGTTATTATTTATTTCCTTATATCATGATAAATGTTTATTATTCATGCTAGAATTGAAGGAAATATGCCCTAGAGGCAATAATAAAGTTATTATTTATTTCCTTATATCATGATAAATGTTTATTATTCATGCTAGAATTGTATTAACCGGAAACATAATACATGTGTGAATACATAGACAAGCAGATAGTCACTAGTATGCCTCTACAAGACTAGCTCATTAATCGAAGATGGTTATGTTTCCTAACCATAGACATGTGTTGTCATTTGATTAATGGGATCACATCATTAGGAGAATGATGTGATTGACATGACCCATTCCGTTAGCTTAGCACTTGATCGTTTAGTATGTTGCTAATGCTTTCTTCATGACCTATACATGTTCCTGTAACTATGAGATTATGCAACTCCGTTTACGGAGGAACACTTTGGTACTACCAAGCGTCTGGCGTAACTGGGTGATTATAAAGGAGTACTACAGGTGTCTCCAAAGGTACTTGTTGGGTTGGCGTATTTGAGATTAGGTTTTGTCACTCCGATTGTCGGAGAGGTATCTCTGGGCCTTCTCGGTGATACACATCACTTAAGCCTTGCAAGCATTACAACTAATGAGTTAGTTGTGAGATGATGTATTACGGAACGAGTAAAGAGACTTACCGGTAACGAGATTGAACTAGGTATTGGATACCGACGATCGAATCTCGGGCAAGTAACATACCGATGACAAAGGGAACAAAGTATGTTGTTATGCGGTTTGACCGATAAAGATCTTCGTAGAATATGTAGGAACCAATATGGGCATCCAGGTTCCGCTATTGGTTATTGACCGAGAATAGTTCTAGGTCATGTCTACATAGTTCTCGAACCCGTAGGGTCCGCACGCTTAAGGACATGACGAGGAGTCTCGAAATGGTCGAGACGTAAAGATCGATATATTGGACGACTATATTCGGAGTTCGGAAAGGTTCCGAATGATTCGGGTATTTTTGAGTCTGGGAGAGTTACGGAATTCGCCGGGAGAAGTATTGGGCCTTATTGGGCCCTGCGGGAAAAGAGAGGGCTGCCTAGGGCAGGCCGCGCCCCAAGGCCTAGTCCGATTGGACTAGGGAGGAGGCCGCACCCTTCTTCTCTTCCCTTCCTTCTCTCCTACTCCTACTAGGAAAGGAGGAGTCCTACTCCGGTGGGAGTAGGACTCCCCCTTAATCGCCTCCTCCCTTGGCCGCCTCCTCCTTGCTCCTTTATATCACGAGGCAGGGGGCACCCCATGACACACAAGTTGATCTACGTGATCGTTCCTTAGCCGTGTCGGTGCCCCCTCCACCATATTCCACTTCGGTCATATCGTCGCGGGCTTAGGCGAAGCCCTGCGCGGAGAAGTCATATCGTCGCGGAGCTTAAGCGAAGCCCTGCGTCGGTGGAGCATCAACATCGTCACCACGCCGTCGTCTTGTGGAACTCATCCCGACACTTTGCTGGATCGAGTCCGGGATCGTCATCGAGCTGAGCGTGTGCAGAACTCGGAGGTGCCGTGACGTTCGGTGCTTGGATCGGTCGGATCGTGAAGGCGTCGACTACATCAACAGCGTTGTTATAGCGCTTCGCTTTCGGTCTCACGAGTGCGTGGGCGGACACTCTCCCTCTCGTTGCTATGCCATCACCATGGTCTTGCGTGATCGTAGGAAATTTTTGAAATTACTCGTTCACCAACAGTGGCATCGAGCCTGGTTTTATGCGTTGATGTCATGTGCGAGTAGAACACAAGTGAGTTGTGGGCGATACAAGTCATACTGCCTACCAGCATGTCATACTTTGGTTCAGCGGTATTGTGAGATGAAGCGGCCGGACCGACATTACTGCGTGCGCTTACGCGAGACTGGTTTCACCGCCCGAGCACTCGTTGCTTAAAGGTGACGGCGGTGTCTGTCTCTCTCACTTTAGTTGAACCGAGTATGACTTCGCCCGGTCCTTGAGAAGGTTAAAGCGAGTCTATTTGACAAATATCGTTGTGGTTATGATGCGTAGGTAAGAACGGTTCTTGCTCAGCCCGTAGCAGCCACGTAAAACTTGCAACAACAAAGTAGAGGACGTCTAACTTGTTTTGCAGGGCATGTTGTGATGTGATATGGTCAAGGCGTGATGCTATATTTTATTGTATGAGATGATCATGTTTTGTAACGAGTTATCGGCAATGGCAGAGCCATATGGTTGTCGCTTTATTGTATGAAATGCAACGCCATGTAATTGCTTTACTTTATCACTAAGCGGTAGCGATAGTCGTAGAAGCAATAGTTGGCGAGGCGACAACGATGCTACGATGGAGATCAAGGTGTCGCGCCGGTGGCGATGGTGATCATGACGGTGCTTGGCGATGGAATCACAAGCACAAGATGATGATGACCATATCATATCACTTATATTGATTGCATGTGATGTTTATCCTTTATGCATCTTATCTTGCTTTGATTGCGGTAGCATTATAAGATGATCTCTCACTAAAATTATCAAGAAGTGTTCTCCACGAGTATGCACCGTTGCGAAAGTTCTTCGTCTTTGAGACACCACGTGATGATCGGGTGTGATAGGCTCTACGTTCAAATACAACGGGTGCAAAACAGTTGCACGCGAATACTCGAGTTAAACTTGCGAGCCTAGCATATAACAGATATGGCCTCGGAACACGGAGACCCGAAGGTCGAGCGTGAATCATATAGTAGATATGATCAACATAGTGATGTTCACCATTGAAACTACTCCATCTCACGTGATGATCGGACATGGTTTAGTTGATTTGGATCACGTGATCACTTAGATGACTAGAGATGTGTCTGTCTAAGTGGGAGTTCTTAAATAATATGATTAATTGAACTTAAATTTATCATGAACTTAGTCCTGGTAGTATTTTGCAAATTATGTTGTAGATCAATAGCTCGCGTTGTTGCTTCCCTATGCTTTTATATGTTTGTTCCTAGAGAAAAATATGTTGAAAGATGTTAGTAGCAATGATGCGGATTGGATCCGTGATCTGAGGTTTATCCTCATTGCTGCGCTGAAGAATTATGTCCTTAATGCACGCTAGGTGACAGACCTATTGCAGGAGCAGATGCAGGCGTTATGAGCGTTTGGCTAGCTCAATATGAGCGATCTGAGGCGTTATGAGCGTTTGGCTAGCTCAATATGATGACTACTTGATAGTTTAGTGCACCATGCTTAACGGCTTAGAATCGGGACTTCAAAGGCGTTTTGAGCGTCATGGACCATATGGGATGTTCAGGAATTGAAGTTAATATTTCAAGCAAATACCGAGTTGAGAGATATGAAGTCTCCAACAAGTTCTATAGCTAAAAGATGGAGGAGAATCGCTCAAGTAGTGAGCATGTGCTCAGATTGTGCAGGTACTTCAATCGCTTGAATCAAGTGGGAGTTAATCTTCCGGATAAGATAGTGATTGACAGAATTCTCTAGTCACCATCACCAAGTTAGTAGAACTTCGTGATGAACTATAATATGCAAGGGATGACAAAAGTAATTCCCAAGCTCTTTCGTGATGCTGAAATCGACGAAGGTAGAAATCAAGAAAAAAGAGCATCAAGTGTTGATGATTGACAAGACCACTAGTTTCAAGAGAAGGTCAAAGGGAAAGAAAGGGAACTTCAAAAAAGACAAGTAAGTTGTCACTCCTGCAAAGAAGCCCAAAGCTGGACCAAAGCCTGAAACTAAGTGCTTACACTGCAAAGGAAATGGTCTTTGAAGCGGAAATGCCCTGAATATTTGGTGGATAATAAGGATGGCAAAGTGAACAAAAGTATATTTGATATACAGGTTATTGATGTGTGCTTTACTAGTGTTTATAGTAGCCCTGAGTATTTGATACTCGTTCGGTTGCTAAGATTAGTAACTCAAACAGGAGTTGCAGAATGAACAGAAACTAGTTGAAGGGAAGTGACGATGAGTGTTGGAAGTAGTTCCAAGATTGATATGATCATCATCGCACTCCCTATACTTTCGGGATTAGTGTTAAACCTAAATAAATGTTATTTGGTGTTTGCGTTGAGCATGAATATGATTTGATCATATTTATTGCAAAGCGGTTATTCATTTAAAGTCAAAGAATAATTGTTGTTCATTTAAATGAATAAAACCTTCGATAGTTATGCACCCAATGAAAATAGTTTGTTGGATCTCGATCGTAGTGATACACATATTCATAATATTGATGCCAAAAGATGCAAAGTTAATAATGATAGTGCAACTTATTTGTGGCACTGCCGTTTAGGTCATATTGGTGTAAACGCATGAAGAAACTCCATCTTGATGGACTTTTGGAATCACTTGATTATGAATCACTTGATGCTTGCGAACCATGCCTTATGGGCAAGATGACTAAAGACTCGTTCTCGGAACAATGGAGCGAGCAAATGACTTATTGGAAATAATACATCTTGATGTATGCGGTCCGATGAGTGTTAAAGCTCACGGCAAGTATCGTTATTTTCGACCTTCACAAGATGATTTGAGCAGATATGAGTATATCTACTTAATGAAGCACAAGTCTGAAACATTTGAAAAGTTCAAATAATTTCAGAGTGAAGTGGAGAATCATCGTAATAAGAAAATAAAGTTTCTACGATCTGATCGTGGAGGAGAATATTTGAGTTCTGAGTTTGGCCTTCATATAAAACAATGTGGAATAGTTTCACAGCTCACGCCACATGGAACACCATAACGTAATGGTGTGTCGAGCGTCATAACCGTACTTTATTTTGATATGGTGCGATCAATGATGTCTCTTACCGATTTACCAATATCGTTTTGGGGTTATGCATTAGAGACAGCTGCATTCACGTTTAATAGGGCACCATCTAAATCCGTTGAGGCGACACCGTATGAACTATGGTTTAAAAAGTAAACCTAAGCTGTCGTTTCTTAAAGTTTGGAGTTGTGATGCTTATGTGAAAAGGTTTCACCTGATAAGCTCGAACCCAAATCGAATGCGTCTTCATAGAATACCCAAAGGCAACTATTGGGTACACCTTCTATCACAGATCCGAAGGCAAGTTTTTCGTTGCTAAGATGGATCCTTTCTAGAGAAGAAGTTTCTCTCGAAAGAAGTGAGTGGGAGGAAAGTAGAACTTGATGAGGTAATTGTACCTTCTCCCTTATTGGAAAGTAGTTCATCACAGAAATCAGTTCGATGATTCCTACACCAATTAGTGAGGAAGTTAATGATGATGATCATGAAACTTCAGATCAAGTTGCTACCAAACCTCGTAGGTCTTCGAATAAGATCCGCACTGAGTGGTGCGGTAATCGTGTTCGGAAATCATGTTACTAGACCATGATGAACCTACAAACTATGAGGAAGCGATGATGAGCCCAGATTCGCGAAATGGCTTGAGGCCATGAAATCTGAGATGGGATCCATGTATGAGAACAAAGTATGGACTTTGATGGAGTTGCCCGATGATCGACAAGCCATGTTATATAAATGGATCTTCAAGAGGAAGACAGATGCTGATAGTAGTGTTACTATCTACAAAGCTTGACTTGTCGCAAAAGGTTTTCGACAAGTTCAAGGTGTTGACTACAATGAGATTTTCTCAACTGTGGCGATTCTTAAGTCTGTCGAATCATGTTAGCAATTGCCACATTTTATGAAATCTGGCAAATGGATATCAAAACTACATTCTTTAATGGATTTATTAAAGAAGAGTTGTATATGATGCAACCAGAAGTTTTTGTCAATCCTAAAGGAGCTAACAAAATGTGCAAGCTCCAGCGATCCATCTATGGACTGGTGCAAGCATCTCGGAGTTGGAATACACGCTTTGATAAGTTGATCAAAGCATATAGTTTTATCAGACTTACGGTGAAGCCTGTATTTACAAGAAAGTGAGTGGGAGCACTACGGCCTTTCCGATAAGTATATGTGAATGACATATTGTTGATCGGAAATAATGTAAAATTATTACGCAAAGCATAAAGGAGTGTTTGAAAGGAGTTTTAAAGAAAGACCTCGGTGAAGCTGCTTACATATTGAGCATCAAGATCTATAGAGATAGATCAAGGCGCTTGATAAGTTTTTCAATGAATACATACCTTGACAAGATTTTGAAGTAGTTCAAAATGGAGCAGTCAAAGAAAGAGTTCTTGCCTGTGTTACAAGGTGTGAGATTGAGTAAGACTCAAAACCCGACCACGGCAGAAGATAGAAAGAGAGCGAAAGTCATTCCCTATGCATCAGCCATAGGTTCTATAAAGTATGTCATCTTGTGTACAGATCTATTGCATACCCTACCACTAAGATTGGCAAGGAGTGCAATAGAGATCTAGGAGTAGATCAATGGACAGCGGTCAAAATTATCCTTAGTAGAATAAGGATATATTTCTCGATTATGGAAGTGAAAAAGGTTAGGTAAGTAAAGGTTACGTCGATGCAAGTTTTAACACTAATCTAGATGACTCGAGTCTCAATCTGGATACATATAGAAAGTGGGAGCAATTAGCTAGAGTAGCTCCGTGCGAGCATTGTAGACATAGAAATTTGCAAAATACTTACGGCTCTGAATGTGAGACCGTTGACTAAAATTATCTCACAAGCAAAACATGATCACACCTTAGTACTCTTTGGGTGTTAATCACATAGCGATGTGAACTAGATTACTGACTCTAGTAAACCCTTTGGGTGTTGGTCACATGTCGATGTGAACTATGGGTGTTAACCACATATAGATGTGAACTATTGATGTTAAATCACATGGCGATGTGAACTAGATTATTGACTCTAGTGCAAGTGGGAGGCTGAAGGAAATATGCCCTAGAGGCAATAATAAAGTTATTATTTATTTCTTTATATCATGATAAATGTTTATTATTCATGCTAGAATTGTATTAACGGAAACATAATACATGTGTGAATACATAGACAAGCAGATAGTCACTAGTATGCCTCTACAAGACTAGCTCATTAATCAAGATGGTTATGTTTCTAACCATAGACATGTGTTGTCATTTGATTAATGGGATCACATCATTAGGAGAATGATGTGATTGACATGACCCATTCCGTTAGCTTAGCACTTGATCGTTTAGTATGTTGCTAATGCTTTCTTCATGACCTATACATGTTCCTGTAACTATGAGATTATGCAACTCCGTTTACGGAGGAACACTTTAGGTACTACCAAGCGTCACAACGAATCTGGGTGATTATAAAGGAGTACTACAGGTGTCTCCAAAGGTACTTGTTGGGTTGGCGTATTTGAGATTAGGTTTTGTCACTCCGATTGTCGGAGAGGTATCTCTGGGCCTTCTCGGTGATACACATCACTTAAGCCTTGCAAGCATTACAACTAATGAGTTAGTTGTGAGATGATGTATTACGGAGCGAGTAAAGAGACTTACCGTAGCGAGATTGAACTAGGTATTGGATACCGACGATCGAATCTCGGGCAAGTAACATACCGATGACAAAGGGAACAAAGTATGTTGTTATGCGGTTTGACCGATAAAGATCTTAAGTAGAATATGTAGGAACCAATATGGGCATCCAGGTTCCGCTATTGGTTATTGACCGAGAATAGTTCTAGGTCATGTCTACATAGTTCTCGAACCCGTAGGGTCCGCACGCTTAAGGACATGACGAGGAGTCTCGAAATGGTCGAGGCGTAAAGATCGATATATTGGACGACTATATTCGGAGTTCGGAAAGGTTCGAATGATTGGGTATTTTGAGTCTGAGAGATTACGAGAATTCGCGGGAGAAGTATTGGGCCTTATTGGGCCCTGCGGGAAAGAGAGAGGGCTGCCTAGGGCAGGGCGCGCGCCCCAAGGCCTAGTCCGAATTGGACTAGGGAGGAGGCCGCACCCTTCTTCTCTTCCCTTCCTTCTCTCCTACTCCTACTAGGAAAGGAGGAGTCCTACTCCCGGTGGGAGTAGGACTCCCCCTAATGCGCCTCCTCCTTGGCGGCCACCTCCTCCTTGCTCCTTTATATCTCGAGGGCAGGGGCACCCCATGACACACAAGTTGATCTACGTGATCGTTCCTTAGCCGTGTGCGGTGCCCCCTCCACCATACTCCACTTGGTCATATCGTCGCGGAGCTTAAGTGAAGCCTGCCGGAGAAGTCATATCGTCGCGAGCTTAAGCGAAGCCCTGCGTCGGTGGAGCATCAACATCGTCCTGCCCGTCGTCTTGTGGAACTCATCCCGACACTTTGCTGGATCGGAGTCCGGGATCGTCATCGAGCTGAGCGTGTGCAGAACTTCGGAGGTGCCGTCGTTCGGTGCTTGGATCGGTCGGATCGTGAAGGCGTCGACTACATCAACAGCGTTGTTACAACGCTTCGCTTTCGGTCACGAGGGTGCGTGGGCGGACACTCTCCCTCTCGTTGCTATGCCATCACCATGGTCTTGCGTGATCGTAGGAAATTTTTGAAATTACTCGTTCCCCAACAAAATTGTATTAACCGGAAACATAATACATGTGTGAATACGTAGACAAACAGAGTGTCACTAGTATACCTCTACTTTACTAGCTCGTTAAATCAAAGATGGTTATGTTTCTAACCATAGACATGAGTTGTCATTTGATTAACGGGATCACATCATTAGGAGAATGATGTGATTGACTTGACCCATTCCGTTAGCAGCACTTGATCATTTAGTATGTTGCTTATGCTTTCTTCATGACTTATACAAAGTTCCTGCAACTATGAGATTATGCAACTCCCATTTACGGAGGAACACTTTGTGTGCTACCAAAGCGTCTGGCGAAAGCTGGGTGATTATAAAGGTACTCTACAGGTGTCTCCAAAAGTATATGTTGAGTTGGCATGAATCGAGATTAGGTTTTGTCACTCCGATTGTCGGAGAGGTATCTCTGGGCCTTCTCGGTAATACACATCACATAAGCCTTGCAAGCATTGCAACTAATGAGTTAGTTGTGAGATGATGTATTACGGAGCGAGTAAAGAGACTTACGGTAACAAGATTGAACTAGGTATTGGATACAAGCGATCGAATCTCGGGTAAGTAACATACCGATGACAAAGGGAACAACGTATGTCGTTATGCGGTTTGACCGATTAAGATCTTCGTAGAATATGTAGGAACCAATATGGGCATCCAGGTTCCGCTATTGGTTATTGACCGAGAATGGTTCTAGGTCATGTCTACATAGTTCTCGAACTCGTAGGGTCCATACGCTTAACGTTTCGATGTGATTCATTATGAGTTTATAAGTTTTGATGTACGAAGGTTGTTGAGTCCGGATGTGATCACGGACATGACGAGGAGTCTCGAAATGGTCGAGACATAAAGATTGATATATTGGAAGCCTATGTTTGAACTTGGAAGGTTCGGATGAAAGCAGGATATTCTTGGAACACGGGGGTTACGGAACCCCCGAGGGGTCAATGGGCCTTGATGGGCCATAAGGGAGAAGAGGAAGGGCGGCCAGGGGCAGGCTGCGCCCCTCCCCTCTAGTCCGAATAGGACAAGGAGAGGGGGCAGCTCCCTTCCCTCTTCCCCTTCCCCAATCCTAATCCAACTAGGAAGGGGGAGTCCTACTCGGTGGGAGTAGGACTCCTCGGCAGCGCCTCCCCTAGGGCTGGCCGCACCCCCTTGCTCCTTTATATCTGAGGGCAGGGGGGCACCCCATAACACACAAGTTGATCTACGGATCGTTCCTTAGCCGTGTCGGTGCCCCCTCCACCATATTCCACTTCGGTCATATCGTCGAGCTTAAGCGAAGCCCTGCGCGAGTGAAGTCATATCGTCGCGGAGCTTAGGCGAAGCCCTGCGTCGGTGGAGCATCATCATCGTCACCACGCCGTCGTCTTGTGGAACTCATCCCGAAGCTTTCTGGATCGGGCCGGGGATCGTCATCGAGCTGAGCGTGTGCTGAACTTCGGAGGTGCCGTCGTTCGGTACTTGGATCGGTCGGATCGTGAAGGCGTCGACTACATCAACAGCGTTGTTATAGCGCTTCGCCACGGTCTCACGAGTGCGTGGACAGACCTCTCCTCTCGTTGCTATGCCATCACCATGGTCTTGCGTGTGCGTAGGAAATTTTTGAAATTACTCGTTCCCCAACGATGGCATCCGAGCCTGGTTTTATGCGTTGATGTCATATGCACGAGTAGAACTCAAGTGAGTTGTGGGCGATATAAGTCATCTGCTTACCAGCATGTTATACTTTGGTTCATCGGTATTGTGAGATGAAGCGGCCGGACCGACATTACTGCGTGACGCTTACGCGAGACTGGTTTCACCGCTTGAGCACTTGTTGCTTAAAGGTGACG
>JAHIAM010014347.1:0-13127 GCA_021605205.1 Aegilops longissima
GAAGCGGAGGCGTGACAAGTTGATCACGATGACGTGAGGACCGTAAGAAGGCGGGAAGTTGAGACTTGGCGATTTGATGGAGAAAAATCGAGAAAGTACTCGGATGAGTTTGCAAAGGACCCAAAGGCGTATGGTTTCTTTAGCGGGATGGCATTAATCCTTTGGGGGCGGCAGCAATCCAGCACCTGGCCCGTGACTCTATGTATGTATAACCTTCCTCCTTGGATGTGCATGAGCGGAAGTTCATTATGATGCCGGTTCTCATCAAGGCCCTAAGCAACCCGCGACATTGATGTTACCTAAGGCCATTAGTTGAGGAACTTTTACAGCTGTGGAATGGAAGCGGTTTGCGTCGTGGGATGAGCACAAAAGGAGAATTTGACCTAAAGGCGTTGCTGTTCGTGACCATCAACGATTGGCCGCTCTCGGTAACCTTCGGGACAGACAAACAAGGGATACCCGCTGCACTGTTTACTTGACCGATGTATATACAAGGAAGCTGCGGGAAGAATGTGTACAGGCCCGTCGATTTCTTGACCAACCATCAATGTGAAAAAAAGCATTTCAAAAGCGGGAATCACGGAAGAAGCCCGCCATGCGTACCGGTGATCACGTGCCTTTATGGTCAATGATTTACCGTAATCTTTGGAAAGGGTCGGCGGACTAGCTGTTCGAATAGCCTGATAATCACGCACCCATGTGGAAGAAGAAATCTATATTTTGGGACCTACCCTCTTTGGAAAGACCTAGAGGTCCGCTCTTGATCGGCGTGATGCCGTGGAAGAACCTTTGCATGAACCTGCTAGGCTTCTTGGGCGTGTATGGGAAGACAAAAGATACACGAGCCAGAGGACCTGCAAGCTTCCGAAAAAGGGCATGCCTCCAAGCGTATGAAGGTCTTCCTCGCTCTTCTGAAAAGAGAAAAATATTCTTTCAATGCCTGCCATATGAAGGTCCCGGGGCTAAATGAATATAAAGGGAATAATAAATATGCGGAGAAAAGTTCCGAACCTAAAGTCTCGGCTGCCCGTGATTATGGCCTTTGCTTCGGTTGCATTGAGGCTTCTGGAAAGCGTCCGATTAGCCATTGTGAAGCTATGTGCATTCCTCAATGCAATATCTCGGAAGGTGATCGATCCGAAATCGTATAGGCTAAGGGTGATGTGGCGCAATGTCTTGTCGGTTTACTGGTGTTCCCCCATCCTTCTTCAATATCATGGCCCGTCCTAGTTCATCTAGTCGGCAGATTGTCATTACGGGGCCCGTATTTCTACACAAATGTACCTTTGAGAGGTTCATGGGAGTCCTAAAGAAATATGTTAAATAAGTGCTAGGCGGAAGGAAGCATCTCCATGGGCCATCAAGGAGGATGTCATCGGGTTTTGTGTTGACTTCATTCCTGGCCTTAATAAGATAGGTCTCCCTAAATGCGGTATGAGGGAGGATTTGGAAAAACCGCTTGGAAGAGACTCAATAATATCAGGGGCGGATATTCTTGGTCTCAAGCACACTACCAGTTTCTGAGAACTCTACCTTGGTGACCCGTATGTGATGAACACAAAACATCTGCGCTCCAAACACCCGGGCGGTCACGGCGGATTAATGTAAACATCAAGACTTTCAGCAGTTGGTTGGAAACCGTCTCGGAGGTGGCACTGTTTGTGATGAGTTGTACTTGTTGTCGGGGGACCATCTTGGCTGTAATGATTTGGAAAGGATCTGAGATAAATGGGAATACATTTTACGATTGACCAAGATGAAAAGCACCAACCAAAACAGCGGTGTCGCTTTGATGCGATAACCGACGGGAAATGCACATATTATGGTTACATAGTAGACATCGGGGAACTTGACTTGAGTAGATTTTAATCCCTTTGTTTAAGTGCAAGTGGGTCAATCATCGGGGAGGGGGTGAGTAGACCCGATGCGGAATGACAAATGGATCTGAAAAATATTGGGTACCTTGAAGAACCGTTCTTCCTAGCCAATGATGTGCACAGGTTATCTATGTGAAGGACATGTCTACCGACCGAGGAAAAGAAAAGATAAAGGCGAATACATCATACAATGAAAAGCGCCCAAGTTCTTTGGGGAAAAGGGACATCCCAGGGTGGAGGCAAAGCGGACATTAAGAGTATGGTTTCATGAAATTCCCCCTTCAAAGTCAAGGCTGACCCAAGCATCCTTTTAAGGATGAAGATTATCCATGGTTCGGGCAAAAGCGACACAAGCGAAGAAAAAGTGAAGACTTTCTCCATAACTATTATGATGATACCATAACTTTGTAACACCAGTATGATACCATTGTCCGTTTTGTTCGAACATGCTATCCAACTTTTGAGTTCATTTGAAAACTATGAATTTGAAAACCTCCCAAGAAGGGCTCAAACGGTTTTAAGCCCGTCCCTCTCCCTTGAGCTCACAAACTTGTGATTCACACAAATTTCAAAGAATTCAAATTTTATAAAACAAATGGCAAAAAGGTTTATAATTGTTCTAAAACAAATGGCACTAACGAAATTTATAATTTTTTGACCTAAAAGCAAAAAAATTAAAAAAAACAAAACCAAAGAAAATAAATAATGCAGAAAACAAAACAAAAACTTGAAAAAAAAAAAAAATAAACAATAAAATTTTGTTGTAAGTAGAAACAAAATAAAATAAATAAAGCAACAAAGAAAACAAAAAAGTGTTTTGAATTTTAAAACTAATGGCACAACAGAAAGTTTATATTTTTCTAAAACTAAAAGCACTAACAAAGTTTATAATTTTGCTGACCTAAAAGCAAAAAGAATTAAAAATAAAGCAAAAACCAAAAGAAAAAAATAATGAGAAAACAAAACAAAAAAACTTGAAAAAAAAATAGCAACAATAAGTATTTTGTTGTAAGTAGAAACAAAATAAAATAAATAAAGCAACAAAGAAAACAAAAAAGTGTTTTCAAATTTTAAAACTAATGGCACTAATAGAAAGTTTATATTTTTTAAAACTAAAAGCAAAAAAAAAAATATAAAGCAAAAAAATACCCCTTTTCCGGCCTGAATAAACTAGAAACCCTTGGGCGGATTAGTGGGCCCACCTGACACAGTGGGAGATGGCCCGCCTGCTTTGGAGGAGCTCGAGAGGCCGCACCTTAAATAGTGCGGCTCCTTCTCAACTAGCAGTGGGACTAAACATTTGGCCGGGGGCACATGGCCCCCGGTTGGTGGCACCAAAGGACTGGGGCATTGTCGGTTGGGGCTCCAGCGGGCTAATGCCCCCTTCCCGGTTGGTGCCACCAACCAAACCGCCGCTTCCGCCCTTTGGGCTGCTGAAAATTGGCCTTTGGTCGGTTGGTGGCACCCGGGACTAAAGGCATTAGTCCCGGGTGAGACCCGGGACCAATGCCTTCTATTCCAGGACTTGTGAAAATTTCACTTCTCCTCGCCGTTCCCCCCGGGCCGAGCTCCGGCCCGAGGTGCCGTCGGCCCTCCGCTGCCTACCGCCGCCCGCCGTCCGCCGCCGCCCAGCCGTCCTTGCCCCCCGTCGTCGCCCTGCCCGTCGTCGCCCCTCCCGTCGCCCCGCCCCGCCGCCGCCGCCGTCGTCGTCGCCCGCCCGTCGTCCCGTACGCCCTGCCCCCGCCCCGAGCCCGTCGTCGTGAAAAATATGCCCTAGAGGCAATAATAAAGTTATTATTTATTTCCTTATATCATGATAAATGTTTATTATTCATGCTAGAATTGTAAAGGAAACATAATACATGTGTGAATACATAGACAACAGTGTCACTAGTATGCCTCTACTTGACTAGCTCGTTAATAAGATGGTTATGTTTCCTAACCATAGACATGAGTTGTCATTTGATTAACGGGATCACATCATTAGGAAATGATCGATTGACATGACCCATTCCGTTAGCCTAGCACTTGATCGTTTAGTATGTTGCTATTGCTTTCTTCATGACTTATACATGTTCTGTAACTATGAGATTATGCAACTCCGTTTACGGAGGAACCTTTGGGTACTACCAAGCGTCTGGCGGGTGATTATAAAGTACTACAGGTGTCTCCAAAGGTACATGTTGGGTTGGCGTATTTGAGATTAGGTTTTGTCCTCCGATTGTCGGAGAGGTATCTTGGGCCCTCTTGGTAATGCAATCACTATAAGCCTTGCAAGCAATGTAGCTAATGAGTTATTTGGAATGATGCATTCGGGCGGTAAAGAGACTTGCGGTGCGAATTGAACTAGGTATTGGATACCGGATCAAATCTCGGGCAAGTAACATACCGATGACAAAGGAACAAATATGTGTTATGCGGTTTGACCGATAAAGATCTTCGTAGAATATGTAGGAACCAATATGGGCATCCAGGTTCCGCTATTGGTTATTGACGAGAATGGTTCTAGGTCATGTCTACATAGTTCTCGAACCCGTGGTCCATGCCAAGGTTTCGATGGCGGTTATATTATGAGTTTATGAGTTTTGATGTGAAGGTTAGTCCCGGATGAGATCGGGGACATGGGAGGAATCTCGAAATGGTGAAGCGTAAAGATCGATATATTGGGCGACTATATTGGAGTTGGAAGGTTCGAATGATTGGTATTTTGGTCGGAGATTCAGAATTGCGGGGGAAATATTGGGCCTTATTGGGCCCTGGGAAGAGGGCTGCCTAGGGCAGGCGCGCCCAAGGCCTAGTCCGGGTGGACTGGGGAGGGCACCTTCCTCCCTTCCTTCCTTCCTCCTACTCCTACTAGGAAAGGAGAGTCCTACTCGGGGGAGTAGGACTCCCCCCTTGGCCCCTCCTCCTCCTTGGCGGCCCTCCTTGCTCCTTTATATCACAGGCAGGGGCACCCCAAACACACAAGTTGATCTGGATCGTTCCGCCGTGTGGGTGCCCCCTCCACCATATTCCACCGGTCATATTCCGGAGCTTAAGGAACCCTGCGCGGAGAATCATATCGTCGGAGCGGTGGCCCTGCGTCGGTGGAGCATCATCATCGTCCCCGCCCGTCGTCGGGGAACTCATCCCGACACTTTCTGGATGGTCGGGATGTCATCGAGCTGAGCGTGTGCGAACTTCGGAGGTGCCGTCGTTCGGTGCTTGGATCGGTCGGATCGTGAAGGCGTCGACTACATCAACAGCGTTGTACGCTTCGCTTTCGGTCTCCAGTGCGTGGACGACCTCTCCCCCTCGTTGCTATGCCATCACCATGGTCGCGTGTGCGTGGAATTTTTTGAAATTACTCGTTCCCCAAAGTGGCCGAGCCTGGTTTTATCGTTGATGTCATATGCAGAGTAGAACACAAGTGAGTTGTGGGCGATATAAGTCCTCTTATGTCATACTTTGGTTCGGTATTGTGAGATGAAGCGGGGACCGACATTAGCGTCCTTCTGGAGACTGGTTTCACCGCTTGACCCGTTGCTTAAAGGTGACGGCGGGTGTCTTTTTCTCACTTTAGTTGAACCGGGTGGCTCGCCCGGTCCTTGCGAAGGTTAAAACAACCAACTTGACAAACTATCGTTGTGGTTTTGATCGTGGTAAAACGGTTCTTGCTCACCCTAGCAGCCCGTAAAACTTGCAACAACAAAGTAGGGGGCGTCTAACTTGTTTTTGCAGGGCATTTGTGATGTGATGTGGTCAAGGCGGATGCTATATTTTATTGTATGAGATGATCATGTTTTGTAACGAGTTATCGACTTGGCAGGAACCATATGGTTGTCGCTTTATTGTATGAAATGCAAGGCCATGTAATTGCTTTACTTTATCACTAACGTGCGATAGTCGTAGAAGCAATAGTTGGCGAGGCGACAACGATCTCGATGGAGATCAAGGTGTCGGCGGTGGCGATGGTGATCATGGGTTGCGGATGGAATCACAAGCACAAGATGATGATGGCCATATCATATCACTTATATTGATTGCATGTGATGTTTATCCTTTATGCATCTTATCTTGCTTTGATTGGCGGTAGCATTATAAGATGATCTCTCACTAAAATTATCAAAAGTGTTCTCCGGTATGCACCGTTGGAAAGTTCTTGTCTTTGAGAACCCGTGATGATGGGTGTGATAGGCTCTCGTTCAAATACAGGGGTGCAAAACAGTTGCGCCCGGGAATACTCGGTTAAACTTGCGAGCCTAGCCAGATATGGCCTCGGAACACGGAGACCGAAAGGTCGGCGTGAATCATATAGTAGATATGATCAACATGTTGATGTTCACCTTGAAACTACTCCATCTCCGTGTGATCGGACATGGTTAGTTGATTGGATCACGTAATCACTTAGAAGATTAGAGGATGTCTATCTAAGTTGGAGTTCTTAAGTAATATGATTAATGAACTTTAATTTATCATGAACTTAGTCCTGGTAGTATTTTGGAAATTATGTTGTAGATCAATAGCTCGCGTTGTTGCTTCCCTATGTTTTTATATGTGTTCCTAGAAAATTGTATTGAAAGATGTTAGTAGCAATGATGCGGATTGGATCCGTGATCGAGGTTTATCCTCATTTCTGAAGAATTATGTCCTTAAACGCTAGGTGCAGACCTATTGAGGGCGGATCGGGGCGTTATGAGCGTTTGGCTAGCTCAATATGAGGTCGACGTTATGAGCGTTTGGCTAGCTCAATATGATGACTACTTGATAGTTTAGTGCACCATGCTTGCGGCTTAGAATCGGGACTTCAAAGGCGTTTTGAGCGTCATGGACCATATGAGATGTTCAGGAATTGAAGTTAATATTTCAAGCAAATACCGAGTTGAGAGATATGAAGTCTCCAACAAGTTCTATAGCTAAAAGATGGAGGAATCGCTCAACTAGTGAGCATGTGCTCAGATTATGCGAGTACTTCAATCGCTTGAATCAAGTGGGAGTTAATCCGGATAAGATAGTGATTGACAAATTCTCTAGTCACCATCACTAAGTTAGTAGAACCGTGATGAACTATAATATCAAGGGATGCGAAAAGATTCTCGAGCTCTTGGATGCTAAAATCGGAAGGTAGAAATCAAGAAAAACATCAAGTGTTGATGGTTGACAAGACCACTAGTCTCAAGGAAAATGGCAAAGGAAGGGGAACTTCAAAAGAGCGGCAAGCAAGTTGCTGCTCGGTGAAAAGCCCAAGTCTAGACCTAAGCACGAGGCCGATACTTTTGCTGCAATGGAACTGGTCCTTTGGCGGAACTACCCGAATATTTGGTGGATAAGAAGGATGGCAAAGTGAACAAGGTTATATTTGATATCAGGTTATTGATGTGTGCCTTACTAGTGTTTATAGTAGCCCGATATTTGATACTTGTTTTTAAGATTAAATTAAACAGGGTTAGAATAAGGAGACTAGTTGAAGGGAAGTGCGATGAGTGTTGGAAGTAGTTCAAGATTGATATGATCATCAAACTCCTATACTATCAGTTAGTGTTTATAGTAGCCCGAGTATTTGATACTTGTTGGTTGCTAAGATTAGTAAAACGGATTCTGAATAAGGAAACTAGTTGAAGGGAATACGATGAGTGTTGGAAGTAGTTCAAGATTGATATGATCATCATCCACTCCTATACTATCGGGATTAGTGTTGAACCTAAATAAATGTTATTTGGCGTTTCGTTGAGCATAAATATGATTTGATCATGTTTATTGCAAAGCGGTTATTCATTTAAGTTAGAGAAAATTGTTTTCTTTTACATGAATAAAACCTTAATGGTCATACACCCAATGAAAATAGTTTGTTGGATCTCGATCGTAGTGATACACATATTCATAATTTGAAACCAAAAGATCAAAGTTATAATGATAGTGCAACTTATTTGTGCCTGCCGTTTGGTCATATCGGTGTAAAGCCATGAAGAAACTCCATCTTGATGGGCTTTTGGAATCACTTGATTATGAATCATTTGGTCTTGGAACCGTGCCTATGGGCAAAGACTAAAACCCGTTCTCGGAACATGGGCGAGCAACTGATTTGTTGGAAATAATACATACCGATGTATGCGATCCAATGAGTGTTGATGCTCGTGGAAATATCGTTATTTTGACCTTCACAAGATGATTTGAGCAGATATGGGTATATCTACTTGATGAAACATAAGTCTGAAATAGTTGAAAGGTTCAAAAGAATTTCAGAGTGAAGTGGAAAATCATCGTAACAAGAAAATAAAGTTTCTGCGATCTGATCGTGGAGATGAATATTTGAGTTCTGAGTTTGGTCTTCAATTAAAACAAAGGTGGAATAGTTTCACAGCTCCGCCCATGGAACACCACAACATAATGGTGTGTCGAGCGTCTAACCGCACTTTATTGGATATGGCGATCTATGATGTCTCTTATCGATTTACCATATCGTTTTGGGGTTATGCATTAGAGACAGCTGCATTCACGTTAATAGGGCACCTCTAAATCCGTTGAGGCGACACCGTATGAACTATGGTTTAACGATAAACCTAAGCTTCGTTTCTTAAAGTTTGGAGTTGTGATGCTTATGTGAAAAAGTTTTCACGATAAGCTCGAACCTCGGAGTCGTCTTCATAGAATACCCAAAGGTAACTATTGGGTACACCTTCTATCACAGATCGAAGGCAAGTTATTCGTTGCTAAGATGGATCCTTTCTAGAAGAATTTCTCCGAAAGAAGTGAGTGGGAGGAAAGTAGAACTTGATGAGGTAATTGTACCTTCTCCCTTATTGGAAAGTAGTTCATCCGAAATCAGTTCGTGATTCCTACACCAATTAGTGGGAAGTTAATGATGATGATCATGAAACTTCAGATCAAGTTGCTACCAAACCTCGTAGGTCTTCGGTAAGATCCGCCAAGTGATGCGGTAATCATTTCGGAAGTCATGTTACTAGACCATGATGAACCTCGAACTATGAGGAAGGATGATGAGCCGATTCAGCGAAATGGCTTGAGGCCATGAAATCGAGATAGGATCCATGGATGAGAACAAAGTATGGACTTTGATTGACTTGCTCTATGATCGGCAAGCCATGTTAAATAAATGGATCTTCAAGAGGAAGATGGACCGATAGTAGTGTTACTATCTACAAAGCTAGACTTGTCGAAAAAGTTTTTGACAAAGTTCAAGATGTTGAATACAATGAGATTTTCTCACTTTATCGATGCTTAAAGTCTGTCGAATCATTTAGCAATTGCCACATTTTATGAAATCGGCAAATGGATGTCAAAACTCATTCCTTAATGGTTTTTTAAAGAAGAGTTGTATATGATGCAACAGAAATTTTGTCAATCCTAAAGGTGCTAACAAAATGTGCAAGCAGCGATCCATCTATGGTGGTGCAAGCATCTCGGAGTTGGAATAAGCGGATAGTGTGATCAAAGCATATGGTTTTCTAAGACTTTTGGGAAGCCTGTATTTCAAGAAAGTGAGTGGGACACTACATTTCGATAAGTATATGGAATGACATATTGTTGATGGAAATAATGAGAATTATTAAAAGCATAAAGGAGTGTTTGAAAGGGTTTTTCAAAAAAGACCTCGGTGAAGCTGCTTACATATTGAGCATCAAGATCTATAGAGATAGATCAAGGCGGCGATAAGTTTTTCAATGAATACATACCTTGACAAGATTTTGAAGTAGTTCAAAATGGAAAAGAAAGAAAGGTTCTTGCCGTGTTACAAGGTGTGAGATTGAGTAAGACTCAAAACCCGACCACGGCGAAGATAGAAAAGAATGAAAGTCATTCCTATGCATCAGCCATAGGTTCTATAAAGTATGTCATTTGCCGGATCTATTGCACCCTACCACTAAGCTTGGCAAGGGTGCAATAGTGATCTAAGGTAGATCAATGGACAATGGTCAAAATTATCCTTAGTAGAATAAGGATATGTTTCGATTATGGAATTGAAAAAAGGTTAAATTAAAGGGTTACGTCGAGCAAGTTTTAACACTAATCTAGATGACTCGGTCTCAATCTGGATACATATTGAAAGTGGGAGCAATTAGCTAGAGTAGCTCCGTGAGGCATTGAGAATAGAAATTTGCAAAATACTTACGGCTCGAATGTGGACCGTTGACTAAAATTATCTCACAAGCAAAACATGATCACACCTTAGTACTCTTTGGGTGTTAATCACATAGCGATTGAACTAGATTACTGACTCTAGTAAACCCTTTGGGTGTTGGTCACATGTCGATGTGAACTATGGGTGTTAACCCATATAGATGTGAACTATTGATGTTAAATCACATGGCGATGTGAACTAGATTATTGACTCTAGTGCAAGTGGGAGACTGGGAAATATGCCCTAGAGGCAATAATAAAGTTATTTTTATTTCCTTATATCATGATAAATGTTTATTATTCATGCTAGAATTGTATTAAGGAAACATAATACATGTGTGAATACATAGACAACAGTGTCACTTGTATGCCTCTACTTGACTAGCTCGTTAATCGAAGATGGTTATGTTTCCTAACCATAGACATGAGTTGTCATTTGATTAACGGGATCACATCATTAGGAGAATGATCTGATTGACATGACCCATTCCGTTAGCCTAGCACTTGATCGTTTAGTATGTTGCTATTGCTTTCCATGACTTATACATGTTCCTGTAACTATGAGATTATGCAACTCCGTTTACGGAGGAACACTTTGGGTACTAC
Source organism: Aegilops longissima (assembly GCA_021605205.1). Lineage (NCBI taxonomy): Eukaryota > Viridiplantae > Streptophyta > Magnoliopsida > Poales > Poaceae > Aegilops > Aegilops longissima. The sequence goes on from JAHIAM010014347.1 coordinate 10,602, forward strand.
CAAGCGTCTGCGTAACTGGGTGATTATAAAGATTACAGGTGTCTCCAAAGGTACATTTGGGTTGGCGTATTTGAGATTAGGTTTTGTCCTCCGATTGTGGGAGGTATCTCTGGCCCTCTCGGTAATGCACATCACTATAAGCCTTGCAAGCAATGTAGCTAATGAGTTAGTTAGAATGATGCATTCGGGCGGTAAAAGACTTGCGTGGAGATTGAACTAGGTATTGGATACCGGATGAATCTCGGGCAAAATTTACCGATGAAAAGGAACAAGTATGTGTTATCGGTTTGACCGATAAAGATCTTGTAGAATATGTAACCAATATGGGCATCCAGGTTCCGCTATTGGTTATTGACCGAGAATGGTTCTAGGTCATGTCTACATAGTTCTCGAACCCGTAAGATCCCTTGCAACAAAGTTTCGATGACAGTTATATTATGAGTTTATGAGTTTTGATGTACGAAGGAGTTGAGTCCCGGATGAGATCGGGACATGACGAAGTCTCGAAATGGTGAAGCGTAAAGATCGATATATTGGACGACTATATTCGGAGTTGGAAGGTTCGAATGATTGGGTATTTTGGATGCGGAGAGTTACAGAATTCGCCGGGGAAATATGGGCCTTATTGGGCCTGCAGGGAAAGAGGGGCTGCCTAGGGCAGGCGCGCCCCCAAGGCCTAGTCCGGGTGGACTAGGGAGGCCCGCACCCTTCCTCCCTTCCTTCCTTCTCTCCTACTCCTACTAGGAAGGAGGAGTCCTACTCCCGGTGAGGAAGGACTCCCCTGGCGCGCCTCCTCCTCCTTGGCCCTCCTCCTTGCTCCTTTATATCACAGGGGCAGGGGCACCCAGAACACACAAGTTGATCTCACGGATCGTTCCTTAGCCGTGTCGGTGCCCCCTCCACCATATTCCACCCGGTCATATCGCGGAGCTTAAGCGAAGCCCTGCGCGGAGAAGTCATATCGTTCGGAGCTGGTAAGAAGCCCTGCGTCGGTGGAGCATCATCATCGTCCTGCCCGTCGTGCTGGTGGAACTCATCCCACACTTTGCTGGATGGAGTCCGGGGATCGTCATCGAGCTGAGCGTGCAGAACTGGAGGTGCCGTCGTTCGGTGCTTGGATCGGTCGGATCGTGAAGGCGTCGACTACATCAACAGCGTTGTTATAACGCTTCGCTTTCGGTCTATGAGATGCGTGGACCTCTCCCTCTCGTTGCTATGCCATCACCATGGTCTTGCGTGTGCGTAGGAAATTTTTGAAATTACTCGTTCCCCAACACGTCGCCCTGCCTAGCCCGCCGTCCATCGCCCCTGCCCCGCGCCGCCCAGGCCCGTCATCGCCCCTCTGCCCAGCCGCCCGAGCCCACGTCGTCGCCGTCGCCAGCCTCCCTCGCCCGCCGCCACCCGTCGCCTCGCCCGGCGCCCGTTAATGAGCCGCGCCCGTGTCGAGCCGCCCCGTTTTTTATTTTATTAGTTTATTTTTTTGTTCATATGTGATGTATGTGTATGTGGCTATAATGTATATGTTTTTATTTTTTATTAGTTTAGTTTTTGTTCATATATAGAAAGTTACATTTTAATTAGGTTAGTGTAGAGGAAAAAGTAAAATAAGGAAAAGGAAGAAAAGAGGAAGAAGGAAGAAGGAAGAAGAAGAAGAAAAGAATGAGAGGAAAAAGAAGAAAAGAAGAGGAGAAGAAGAAAGGAATAGAGAAGAAGAAAAAAATAGAATTTTTTCTATTTTTCTTCTTCTCCTCTATTCTTCTTCTCTTCTTTCTTCCTTCTTCCTTCTTTCCTTATTTTATTAATTATTTTTTGTTCATATGTGATGTATGTATGTGGCTATAATGTATATGTTTTTATTTTTTTATTAGTTTAGTTTTTTGTTCATATATAGAAAGTTACAATTTTAATTAGGTTAGTGTAGAGGAAAAAGTAAAATAAGAAAAGGAAGAAAGGAAGAGGAAGAAGGAAGAAGAAGAAAAAGAATGAGAGGAAAAAGAAGAAAAAGAAGAGGAGAAGAAAGAAGGAATAGAGGAGAAGAAAGAAAAACTAGAATTTTTTTCGAGGATAAAAGAAAAGAAGGGAAGAAGAAAGAAAGGAATGAGGAGAAGAAGAAACTTTGACACGGGGGAACGATACCTCCCGATAACATTATTTTCCCATGTATATGTATGTGCGTCGTTGTCGATATATTGAGTGTGTCGAGGATCGCCCGGTCGGTCGGGAACTAGGGTAGAGGTTGAGGTCGTTAAGGGGTCAGGTCGAAGGTTTAGGGTCGAGGTTCCTATAGTGTCAAAGTATTCAAGAAATCCATGGCTTCATCATTGGCGAGTAACCATGGCATGATGGTACGAAGTCCTCCAAAGTTGTTGCGGAATGGAGTCCCGGATAGGATAATTTGCCTTTTGCTGAACTTTGTACCAAGCGAATTATCCTATCTGAACTCCGATTCAAACAACTTGGAGAACTTTCATCATATTTTATTGAACCCTTTGACACTAAACGCCTCCCGACCCTCGTGATCTTGAC
>JAHIAM010014348.1:0-10034 GCA_021605205.1 Aegilops longissima
CAACAACCATTCTCAACGATCCATCCTTCTTCTCCACCAATAAACGGGTGATCCCCAAGGTGAAGAACTTGGGCGAATAAAACCTTTATCCAATAGTTCCTTAATCGCTTCTTAATTTCTGCCAAATCCTTTCGGGCATCACATGCGTAAACCCGATATCGGGCGGTTCACGGCAACAGCTCGATCAAAAACTCAATGTCTCTATCCGGGCATTCACAGCAACTCTTAGGAAATACATCAGGATATTCCTTCACCTGGTACTTCTTCTGTACCACTCTGTTAAGCAATTAACTTGCTCTCCTCGGCTCGTCTGTGATACATATAATCCTTCTTCCTACGGTGTGGTGAGCAAAATTGACCTTGCGGTACAATCTATGTTTCCTCCATACCTTGATAACCAATCCATTCCTAATATCACATCCAATCCTTGGGATTCGAGAACTATTAGATCGAGGGAAAACATAGTGTCCGATCCTTAGTGGCGGTCGATCACACCATTTACTAGCCATGTACTACTGCTCGGGTGAGGTTACTAGCATGGGTGACCTAAGGGCTTGGGTTGGTAACTTGTACTTATCCACAAATCCCCTTGATATGTATGAATCATGCACAGTGTCAAAAAGAACAAGCTGCGATAAAGACTTAACCAAAAACTTACGATTCTTGCATCGGGCTGATCTTCAACCTCCTCCACATCAATGTGGTTCACTTGTCCCCTGTTGAAAGGGTTGGGCTTCTTTCGAGCTTCCATTGCCATTTCCATTCTGGCCTACGGGCAGTCATTTGCATAATGCCCATCTTGCGGCACTTAAAGCAAGTAATGTGACTCAAGTCTACCTTGGATGGTGTTGCGGGTTGGTGCGGTTACGTCGTTGCTTCCTCCATTCCGTTCCCATTCTTGGTGCCATTATGGTTGTCGAATTACCTCCTCCATGGGTATCTGAAACTGAATTCCTGATTTAGGGGTATAGCGTGAGCCTGCTTTGGGATCTGAGTTATACTTCCCTTGTCCATACTTCCGCTTGCGTTCTCAATTCTTCTGCTTTCCCTCAATCATGAGCTCGGTCTACTAACTCCTGGTAGTTATTGAAACTTGCTACCATCAACGGCATCTGAACTCATCATTCAGTCCTTCTAGAAACTTCTCTGTTTAGCTGCATCATGTAGCGTCATCAGGGGCATAACGTGCTAATTTGCTAAAGTCATCCACTCTTGTGTGATCCTTCCTCCTTGGCGTAAGTTCGAAACTCACGCTTCTTCATGGCCATGGCTCCTGCTGAAACATGGGCTGTCGAAAAGCTTCTGGCTGGTCCCATGTGGCGGTGTCTACGGGATAAGTGGCTGTGAAATTCTCCCACCATCTTCTTGGGTCCTTCAAGTGATGTCTGCAAACTTCACTCTTTCACCATCCGTGCATCTGCGTAGTCAGCTCCTTCCTATCTTGCGAACCGGTCATCTGCTACAATTGGCTCGGTGCTCTTTGGAATACACGGCGGGTTCGGTCTAAGAAGCGAGTCGGATGATCCATGGTGGTGGTGGTGGCGGTGGGTTGTTGTTGTTGTTGTTGTTACGCACCAATGTTTGAATCAGGGTATTGCTGCTGGATCAATTGGGTGATCTCTGGCGGGAAAAGCGAATCCGGGTCGCGTCTGGGAGGCATCGATGGGTTTAGAAAAAGGAGAAAGGTAGAATAGAATGAGGTCTAAGAAATCACTACCCAAATGCACATGAGCAAATGCACACAAATCACTTCATTCAATCAAACAAGGGCTACAACGATCTAACTATCGCAAAAGTCGTGTACTATAAAGGTTTACATGGAGGAATACTACTAATATGTGGGGACTTCTACTAATTTGAACGGTGGAAGACTCCATGATGTCTGCTCAACCGTCTTCAAAATCGGGTTCACTTGGATCCGAATCTCTGTCATCGATGTTGATGTAGTCGATTGGGTGTTCGACATCTTGGTCTTCATTCTGGCGTAACTTCTTCTTGAGTTCTTGATCTCGTACTTAAGATCGTTATTGTGTCTTGCCAGATCTACGATCTCGTCCATGTAGTCCTTCGTGTAGTCTTTAGTTCTTCTTCAATTCGATGATCCTTTCCTTTGTCTTACGCAACTCCAACATGTCATTGCACATTTGATTCTCTGGCGTCGAATGTGCTGTTTAACTCTGGATGAGCGCTGCAATGGATCTATCCTTCTTGGTGCTTGGCGTCCAGTTGTCATCTCGGCGTCCGCAAATCTGGTAGATGGTGTCCTTGAGATCTTCTTGATAGACTTCTCCAATCGTCCCATGGTGATGTGAGCTGCCATGCTCTTTCCCGGACTCAAGTGGGTGCGAAAACACTATCTATAGACATGGTGATGGGGCAAATGTCCTTCTGGAGCGTGAGCATGAATCTTCGGCTCCTCTTGAGGAGTGGCGTTGAAAGTCGGTGAAGCTTGGTAATCAATGTTCGGTGCTTAGTAACTTCCTTCAAGTGAAATCCAAAGGTGTGCCATCATCCGGTTGGGTGTACTTGATCTTGCGTCAGTCATCCTAAAGAGTAGAAAAGATGAAGAGTTAGAAAATGGGAAGAGAGTGATCTATGGCTTTAACTTAGTGGTGCGTGTCCTACGGTGCGTGTGCTCGATACCATTCTGCATGGCGACCAGACCGAATGGATCTAGCGCTCGTGCTCGGTGTCATCCTGGATCGATGTCTTGACACCACAGTACTTGAAGGATTTATAGCGAGTAGCAATCACACACTTATTACATCGTTGTCCACAAGGGAACTGAATACAAAATATGGCTTAAGGCCATCTAAAGATAACAGGAAGGCTTGGAAGATAAGCGAGTCCATCAACTCCAACGGCATCCTGAGTATAGAACCACGACCTAACACCTTACTCGTAAATGCGAAAAGTGCATAGCGTGAAAAGTTGCAGCCAACAATTGACACATGGAATATCTTGGCAATGTAACACATAAAGAGCAATGAATGAATAAGCCTATACTACATGCTTATTTGGCTGGTAGTAAGGCTCTCTGATTGTTGCATAAAGCTGATTTTCCCTACATCAAAGGAATAATTTTATTTAACTATCATGGTGGTTGTTAAACATTGAGAATGGTTGACAGCATTCTCAATCCCAATTAAAAGTACTCATCAAAACCCAATAACTTTTATTTAGAAGTAACATGTTGAGATTCACATGATAATCAAGTACGGATACTCAAATTGTCCATAACCGGGGACACGGCTAATCATGATTAGTTTATACACTCTGCAGAGGTTTGCGCTTTTCCCCACAAGACTCGATCGCCTCCGCTTGGTTCTCGCACTACATGGTGTTTGAAAGCGGATGGCCGAGACATAGTCTTTCGAAGCGCTAGCACCTTACATGTGGGTGACCGTACCAACCTACATCCCCTACATCAGCTAGCCTACCGTAAGAGTTCAGCGACTTAGTCAACTACGCTGAGCCCATAATTGGCTTGTGGCTGCACGGAAGTTTCGGTTTGAAAATCTTATGATCCCTTAGAGCACGGGTGGCGGTCCGAAGAAATCTGAGCAAGTCTGATAGAAACCAGGTGCCTCAATCCACCCGGATGTGTGTTAGGTTGCCACCTTAGATAAACCATTAATTAAACAATCTCACATCGTCATGGATATTCACTCACCCAATCACGTCTACAAGCATAGCATGGCATGAACAAGCAAGCGTGAAGTAACTCCCAAGGTTTCATAAGTAAAACAGGTAATAGGTACTACCTCAATCTACTTCCCAAACCCACAATTTAATTAGATCCTAATCATGCAAGTGTTTGAGAATAGATCTAATGCATAAACTGGGTATGAGAAGGGTATGATCAAGTGTTACTTGCCTTGCGATGATCCATGAGTCCTAGAGATTGAGTAACAAGCGGCCTTTTCAGGGTGATCTAGCAGACAAACAAGCATACAATAAGTACTCATCTAATGCGGAAATCTCGAATAAAAGATCTAACGAGAGTTCAACTTAGAACCTGGTTGCAAAGAATCGAATCAAAACAAACTCGAAATCAAAACTCGAAGAAGCGTCTCGGTTTAGCGATCTGAAATTAGGTCAAAATTTCACAGTGGCAAAACTGTGAAAGTAGGGTAGTCGGAGCGGCGGTTTCGTTCTGAAACTCAGGCGCTGAATCACTGATTCCGATAAGCGGCGAAAGAAAACAGTTTTGAAAATCAGATCTGAAATCAAATCGAGAAAATAACGGATTAATTCGATTAAAAGAAAAATAGCGAGCGAGTTAAATTGCGAGCGTTAGTTAACGAAACGAATCTAACCACAACCAATCACTGAAGCGAGCGGTTCGGTGAGCGTCAGATTAAATAAGAAAACCGAAAAAAACAAAACCAATCTAGGTTTTTTAAAAAACATTTTTTAAATAAACGGATCGGTCAGGGATAAACGAATCAGGCGAAATACCTCGATGCTTGGCGAATCGGCCCGAGGCTCAGCGAGTTGGCGTCGGCGAGGTCCTGGCCAGCGTCGTGGCGGCGGCGTCGTGGCGTCCTTAAGCGGCGGCGGGTGATCGGCGTGGCGAGCTGCTCGTGACGAGTGAGAGAGAGAAGCGTGGCGTTTATAAAGCGGCGGTTGCAGGGAGAACGCGAGGCCGGCGAGCGGACTCGGCAGCGGCGTCGTCCCAGCGGGACTTCAGCGCGTGATGGCGAAGCCTTGAGGAAGGAGGAGAGTGGGCAGGGGGGCTCTGGGCAGGGCCTGGCTGGCTGGGCAGTGGGCCTCGATCCGAGGGGCTTGAAATTTTTAAATAAAATTAAACCAAAGAATTAAAAAATACCAAACAAACTGGATTTAAATAAAAGAAATTTTCCCCGACTCCTAAAATGAGTGAACAAAATGAACTTTAAAAACAAAATACATGCATAAGAATTTTTAAATGCTCATTTTGCCTAAGCAAAATAAATTTTCAAAACCAAATTTGGTTTATTTATAATATCTTCATTTTCCTAATTGTTTGGGAAAGTCATATTCCCTCTCAAGATATTTTTATAGGAAAAACTTTATGAAGATAATTTAAATAATCAATGATCCTATTTTCAAAATTTGGAAAATCCCAAATATGAAAATTTGAAACTTCAACTCTCTCCGAGGTCCTTGAGTTGCGTGAAATTTCTAGGATCGGAAAAAATGCGAGAAAAATATGGTATGCATGATGACCTAATGTATAACATTCCAAATTGAAAATTTGGGATGTTACAAATGAACCCAACAAGGGCGAAGGAAATGATAAGCGGTTTTCAGTAGGTTTTCTGCAAACCTGAAATAGTAGGTGATAGATAGTTTTGTGATAAGATAAATAATGTGAGCAAAAAGTAAATAAAGTAAATAAAGTGCAGCAAGGTGGCCCAATCCTTTATGTAGCAAAGGATAAGCCTGGAAAAATTCTAATAATGAAGAAGGGCTCCAGGGACATTGGGAATTATCGTCAAGCTAGTTTCATCACGTTCATAAGATTGAGTTCGGTACTTTGATAATTTGATATGTGGGTGGACCGACACTTGGGTACTGTCCTAACTTAGACAAGCATCCACTTATGATTAACCCCTATTGCAAGCATCATAACTACAAAAAGGAGTATTAAGGTAAACCTAACCACAACATTAAACATACGGGTCCATATCAGCCCCTAACGAAACAGCGCATAAACTAGGGTTTAAGCTTCATCGGTCTAGCAACCCATCATCTACTTATTACTTCCTATGCCTTCCTCTAGGCCCAAATAATGGTGAAGTGTCATGTAGTCGACGTTCACATAACACCACTAGAGGAAAGACAACATACATTCTCATCAAAATATTGAGCGAATACCAAATTCACATGACTACTAATAACTTCACCCATGTCCTCGGGAACAAGCGTAATTACTCACAAAGCATATTCATGTTCATAATCAGAGGAGTAATAATATGCATAAAGGATCTGAACATATGATCTTCCACCAAGTAAACCAACTAGCATCAACTACAAGGAGTAATCAACACTACTAGCAACCCATAGGTACCAATTTGTGGTTTTGATACAAGATTGGATACAAAGAGATGAACTAGGGTTTTGAGAGGAGATGGTGCTGATGAATATGTTGATGGAGATTGACCCCCTCGATGAGAGGATGTTGGTGATGGCGTTGGTGATGATTTCCCCCTCCGGAAGGTGTCCCTGAAACAGCTCCGCGAGCCTAGATTGATTCGAGGTTCCGCCTCATGGCGGAGTTTCGTCCGTAAGCTTGCCCCGATTTTTCTAGGGTAAAAGTGATGATATAGCGAAGATGGGCCGGAAGCCCACTAGGGGCCCAGGAGATAGGGCGCACCCTATAGGCGCCCTGTCTCTGGACGGTGTGGGCCCTGGCCTATTTCTTTTGCTCATAAATTCTTATAAAATCCAAAAAGTTGTTTCGTGGAGTTTAGGGACTTTGGGAGTTGTGCAGAATAGGTTTCCAACGTTTGCTCCTTTTCGGCCGAATTCCAGCCGGCATTCCCCCTCTTCGTGGCAAACCTTGTAAAATAAGAGAATAGCCATAAGTATTGAGATATAATGTGTAATAACAGCCCATAATGCAATAAATATTGATATAAAAGCATGATGAAAAATGGACATATCAGGGTGTCTAAACACCCAAGAGTAACAAGATCAAGGGTACCAAGCACCCAAGAGTAATAAGCTTCTCAACTTGTAACTTCCACATATCACGTGGAGAACTCAAACCGATGAACCAAATGCAATGGCAAGGGCACACGGTGCCAAGTCCATCTCTCTCAAATCCCACCGAAGCAACTAATGCTAGGGAGGAAGATGAGAGGAAGAACAAGAAGGAGAACACCAAGAACTCCAAGATCTAGATCCAATGGGTTCCCCTAACATAGAGGAGAAAGTGATTGGTGGAAATGTGGATCTAGATCTCCTCTCTCTTTTCCCTCAAAAACTAGCAAGAATCCATGGAGGGACTGAGAGTTAGCAAACTTGAAGAAGGTCAACAATGGGGGAAGAACACGAGCTCAAAGGGTAAGGTTCAATGGGAAAGACCCCTTTTATAGGTGGCGAAAAATCCACGTTATGCTCACAGCCTCCGAGGCGGTACTACCGCTCCAAGGAGCGTACTACCGCTAGGGCGGTAGTACCTCTTTAAAAACAGATGAAGAGGCAAAGGCCAGTAGAACCGCCGGAGGTATCGCTTCGTCCTCCGCAGTACTAGCTAGGGATCAGGTACTATCGCAAAGGGTGGCGGTACTACTGCTTGGCGGTACTAAAAAAATACATCCAGACCTAACCCCTGAGACTTAGGAGGCGTTTTTGGTGGGGCGGTACTCTTTGTAGGAGCAGCGGTAGGCGGAGTAAAAATTACATCGCTCCAATTCACGGAGTACGCTGCAGCCTTTCACTACTAGGGAAAAGGCTAGCAGCAGCGAGTTTTAGATGTATCGTTAGGCGGGTATAGGCGCTACAGCTATTGTAGCGGCGTGCCGGCCAGCTCTGCTAGGACAAATAACTGCAGCGTTTGTTCGTTACCCTGCTTGCTAAGGTAACTACTTGCAGCGTGTTTTCTCCCATCGCTACTAGTACTTTTTTATTTTTTTATTTTTAGTGTATTTATGCCATCATACAAATATTGGTACAATACTAGTTATGAGGTTTACATCATTATGTCCATAACAGTGTGTCAAATGAAGGTGGATTAGGTTCAAGTGGAGCAATATGTGGTGCATGTCAAAAGTATACTACTAATCCAAACTTGATCTAGTTTGGACTAGTAGTACTTGATGTGCACCACATGTTGCCTCCACTTGAATCTAATCCTGACTAAAATATTTAATCATCATCATGGTCATTACCACCAACAGTATTTATTTAATCACCACTAACACTAGCTAATAATAATCATCATAGTCATTACCAACACTAGCTATTTATCATCATAGTAATAGTGTAGCACATCATCATCACAAACTCATTTCTAGCTAGCTAATCACTCCTGCTGCTCTCTCTTAGGTAAAACAACATAAAACATGTGTAGCTCTCCTCCTTGATCAAGTTGGAGCATGGAGATGAACCTCTCCCTAATCATGGGCGCCTCTGTTTGCTGCCCCTAGTACTTCTCTGGCTCCCCCAACACATATTTGGTCCAGTCTTGCACTATTAAGCATCCGTCGCTAATCTTGAATGCACTAAAGTAATATGTAGGATATCTTGGCGTAAGCGATAATACTCATGGTACCTTTAGTCTCGATCCCATAAGGCACAACATTCATCGGGAGTCCTGTTGAAGAACATCGTATGGTAACATACTTAGCAATGAAGTTTAGCTTCAAAAATAATGTATGGAAAAGATGCAATGAGGACAAATAGTAAAATCTTACCATCCTTCCTAAATGGATGTGACCGTAGTTCATTACAAACACTATTGGTTACATCGTTTTCAGTACTAACATTTCTAAATCCAGGGAAAATTTGTCTTGACAGTATCAAGATCCTCAAGCCATGAAACATAATGACTTAGCTCCTCGCAGTTTAGTTCAGCCTCGGGACAGTAGTAGGTCCTGTCTACCAAGTGCTGGACATGTTTTCTTGCACGAAATAAGCTGACAATACAAATTAGTTTTCAACTATTTTGAATAAACAATATCAAAGACATAAATATGGTTGAGAAACTTACATAATGGTATATGGGCGTCGCACATCGACCCGGATGTCGGTATTACCTTCAATATCATCTTCGGACGAATATCAAAGGTGATAACCATATCAGGCTCAAATGCATAAGTCTTGCATAGTGCTCGCCATGTTTTGCATCCAAAATAGGTGTAGTCGTCTGAATTGTATAATTTTGCATGGAAAATATAACCATGCTCGGTCTTCAAATAAACTTTCTTTACCTCCGTAGTATATGAAACCTATCTTATCAATACAAAAACTCTTGCATGGCAGGGGATATGCTAGTAGAATAGTAAAAAATATAAGTTCAAGCAAATGAAGCGGATGTCATGAATTACGAAAAAAGACTTGTCGTTGTGACTTCTTTATCCACTTGAAGTTTCGTCCGACTTGATCTGAGCGCCTATCATCATCTAGAAAGATTCCGTCGCATGGCGCCGTCTTCGTATTTGCAAATACGAAATCCTTTTGTCGTCGGACATTTCCTATGTTCATAGTTAAAACATTAATTGAAAATCGATCGAAGACAACTACCAAGATACTCAACACAAAAATCCGGGGCACTCGATATTTCCTACATATTCTGGCACAAGTCATGCCAAAATTCACGGAAAAATCCGGCATGACCTTTGCTAAAATAGGACATATCGGCGCCGAAATTTGCGGAATGGAAATGAATCAACACTCCGGCAAAACATAGGCCACTCGGTGTAACCTGCAAACATGACGGCCACTTGGATATTGAGCAATACAAGATATACATTTCAAAATATCTTATAGGACTCAAATTAGCATGCATTTAATAAGCAAAAGTAAATCATCTCATCGTCCTACATCGTCGAATATTATCACTAATACATCACGAATAGTGTCATACATATAACATCACTAATAGAACTAAAACCCTAGCACACGGCGGGTATTCGGGCGGTGGACACCTGAAGAAGGAACCATCATGGGATCATAGCTCGGTGAGATCCCGGAGAACCTGCCGGTATTGGAGAGCGGCCGTGCTCCAAGCGCAAACAATGCGCGACGTGCGTCCGCCTCCTTGACTGAGTGGCGCACCACCTCCTGAGTCCTCGAGCCTCTCGATTGTCCCTGCCCTTGGACCGCCACCAAGAAGGTTCGGGTCAGCGCAGGTGGCTCCTCACCAACCTCGCCCCCGGTGGTAGCGCCTCCAGTACCACCCGTGAGCCGGTCCCGGACATGGCCGATCTGGTCAAGCAGGTGTAGTCCTCCGCCGATCTAAGCGAGGATGGGATAGGCATCGTCCACGTCGAGGGGAAAAATTGCTTTAACTAAAAATAGAAACAAGTTCTTACTAACTAGTT
>JAHIAM010014349.1:0-27500 GCA_021605205.1 Aegilops longissima
TACATAAATAAACATCCATCATTGAGTACACTCAAGGTCCGACTCGGAACCAAAATAAAGAAGATACCCCAAATGCTACAGGATCCCGATCGTCCCAAGCTGAGCACCACTCACTGATCATCGAGGAAAAGACACATAGTAACGACCACGTTCCTCATCGAACTCCCACTTGAGCTCGGTTGCGTCACTGCTTGCATCGTCGGCTGCAACTGTTTTGGTAGAATCTGTGAGTCACGGGGACTCAGCAATCTCACACCAGCGAGATCAAGACTATTTAAGCTTATAGGAAGGACAAAGTTGTAAGGTGGAGCTGCTGCAGCGACTAGCATATATGGTGGCTACATCGCAAAGAAGGAGAGAAGAGAAGCAAAGCGCGGTCGTGAAGCTAGTAGCGATCAAGAAGTGATCTGAACTACTTCGTCAAACATAACTCCAACACCGTGTTCACTTCCGGACTCCTGAGAAGAGACCATCACGGTTACACCTTGGTTGATGTGTATTTTAATTGAAAGGTCAACCGGGTTTTCTACAACGGACATTAACAAATTCCCATCGCCTCATAACCGCGGGCACGGCTTTGAAAGATAATACCTGCGGGGTGTCCCAACAAGCCCATTATAAGCTCTCACGGTCAGCGAAGGATATTCCTTCTCGGGAAGACCGATCAATCTCGGAATCCCGGACTACAAGACATTTCGACAGCAATAAAACAAGACCAGCAAAGCCGCCCGAATGTGCCGACAAATCCCGATAGGAGCTGCACATATCTCGTTCTCGGGCACACCGGATGAGCAGACTACGGGTAAAACATAGCCTCGAGTTGCCCAAGGCGCGGACATCAGGTCAAGTTTGGACCAGCACTTTCGAAGGAGAACGGCGGGGTTAAAATAAAGATGACCCTCGGGCTCGCGAAAACCGGGGAAAAAAGGCTTAGGTGGCAAATGGTAAAACCAAAGTTGGGCCTTCTTGGGCGAGTCTTATTCAAAGCGAACTGTCAAGGGGTCCCATAAATCACCCAACCGTGTAAGGAACAGCGAAATCAAGGAACATAACACGGTATGGCGGAAACTAGGGTGGCAAGAGTGGAACAAAACACGGGCATAAGGCGAGCCTTCCACCCTTTACCAAGTATATAGATGCATTAATTATAGCAGATATATATTGTGATATCCCCAACAAGTAAACATGTTCCAACAAGGAACAACATCTCCATGTTCAACAAGGAACAAACTTCAACTTCACTGCAACTACTAGCGCTATAAGAGAAGCTGAGCAAAGCGGTAACATAGCCAATCAGCGGTTTGCTAGGAAAGGATGGTTAGGGGCTGACATGGCAATATGGGTGGCATGATAAGCAAGTGATAGGCATCGTAGCATAGGCATAGCAAAAGGCGAGCAACTAGCATAGCAAAGATAGAAGTGATTTGAGGTATGGTCATCTTGCGCAATGTTCTCGAGTTGTCGAAAGCTTGATCCTCGTGGCGTTCTCAACAGGTTCCTCGTTCACGTACTCGTCTCCGGCTCTACCCAAAGCAAGAACACAAACAAAGGAACCACAATAAATCACGGTGCAATGCACAAGCAACATGATGCAAAACATGACATGATATGCGAGATGTGATATGCAATGCGTATGCGGCGCTCGGAAGGAAAATGATGAACCAGGCATCAACTTGGCAAACCAAGTATGCCACTGGAAAGATGAGATGATTTCGGTTGAAATCGATATAAAGATCACCGGAATCGGATGCACGGTTTGCAAATGACAAGCAAAACAAGAATGGCACAAATCTGCCATTAACAGCATGATGCCACTTAGCAAGCAACAAGAAATTAAGCTACTGCACCCAAACGTACCAACAAAGTATATGGCAGTGATCTACTCAAGATGCTTGACAAAAGATGAACACTGAGCTACGGCTAAATCACATCATAACAGGTTCAAACAAGCATGGCAAAAGTGCACAAAATATCGAAATTTGGACATGGCAAAAACAGCATCAGGTAGCAATGTTGAGCAAGAAAACTACATGCTACAGGAACTTATAATAGCAAAACAAGGCATGGCATGAATCTACTCAAAGCATAGAACAAAAGTCCCTTACTGACCATAAGCCAAAAGGATCAGAAAATATAGTAACACCCATGTCAATATAGCAAGTTTAGTTACAGATTCAGCAACATGGCATGTCAAAACTGATAACAAGTAGGCATGTTTAAGAGCTCAATGCACTCACTACAGAGCCTTTCATGATAAACTAAGCATACATACATCAAGAAGACATGGCATAGAAGACATACATGGCAAGAACAACATCATAGCATACATGGATCAACCACAACAACCTTGGCAAAATTGAATAACATGTAAACAATCTGCGGAAACATTTGATAGCAAAAGTAGAGCTCGATTGACTCAAGCTATGGCACTCCATAATTGCAAACAAAGGCATGGATGGATAGAGCAAGACATGTAGAACAAAACATCCTTACTGAAGTATCTCAAAATATGCATGGATCTCTCGGTAGCATCAAGTTAACATGGCATCAAAATATCAGCAAAGCAAGTGAAAACAACAACATCAGGACACCTACTTTGCATGCTTGTGCTAGTCACCACATAGATCACAAAAATACATGGCATACACCCTGGAAAGATGGCATGGCATATTACAAAACACATGTAGGACTCAAATTCATAGGGTGCACACATCAATCATAGCAAAAATAACAAAAGTGCATGTTACATTAAGAAAGCGAAACTAACATCACATAGCCCTCTTCTAACAGCATTTCGGGCATCAAGATGAGCTCAAATGAAAATGATGCAATGAGATGAAATGATCTACTCTTGGCGAACATTTTGACATATTACACGCGCAAAATGGAGCTACAGATGCAAAGTTATGATCGTTGAAAATGCCACAAAATAATCTCGCGGATTAAAAACTTAGACGAATTTAGAGGGGAGAAAGTCAGGATCTGAGATCCGGATCGGCGGATCGATCAGGCGGCCATGGCGGCAGTTCGCGAGAAGGAGGAAGGAGGCAGGCGGGGCGCGGCCGGAAGGTGGCCAGTGGCGGCAGCGCCAGTGGCCCAGCCGTGGCAGACAGGCAGACGGCAATGAGCAGTGGTGGCGAGGCGCCGGCGGCGAAGGCGTGCAGCGGCAGCCCGGAGCAGTGGCGGCGTGGCGGACGGCCAGGTCAGCGGCGCGGGCCAGCGAGGCGCCCGCGGCGGCTGAGGCAGCAGGCGACCGGGCAGGCCGGGCAGGCTGGCCCTTGGCGGCAGCGGCGGAAGCCATGACCCGTACGTGATTAGATTGGCGCGTGGCGGCGCGGTTTCGTCCGGACGGTCGAGACGGCCTTGGGTTTCGTCCGGTGAGGGAAGGCTAGGGTTAGACCGGAATTTGGAATGGGGGTTGCTTAAATAGGCATAGAGGAGCTAGGAGAGTCAAATGAGGTGTAGTTTTCGCCCACGATCGTGATCGAGCGACGGAGAGCATGGAAGTGACTTAGATGGGTTATTGGACTATTTTGAAGGGTGTTGGGCTGCAACTTAAAAGAGGCCTTTTGAGAGTCACGGTTAACCGTTGGAGTACCAAGCGAGCTCAAATGACCGAAACTTGACCGGTGGTCTACGGTGGTATACCAAGGCCACTTGACAAACCTCGGTCCATTCGAGAAGTTTAGTACCGCTCACGGAAAAAGCGTAAAAGGGGCGCGGGGGAGATAGGAGTGCGGATTGCAAAAGCGGACAACGGGAAAAATGCTCGGAATCATGAGGCGAACACGTATGCAAATCGATGCACATGATGACATGATATAAAATGCATGACATGGACAAAATGCAAAATGAAGAAAAACCCAACCACGGAGGAATATCATATCACAATGCGAAAATGGCAAGAGTTGGAGTTACAAATATGGAAAGTTACTCCGGGGTGTTACAACACTCCACCACTACAAGAGGATCTCGTCCGAGATCTAGGGTGAAAGAACTCCGGATATTCGGAGCGGAGGTGATCCTCGCGCTCCCGGTGGCTTCTCGGTCGGAATGGTGTGACCACTTCACTTTCAGAATTTGATTGACTTGTTGCGAGTCTTGCGCTCGGTTTCTTCAAGAATAACAGCAGGTGCTCATGATAAGAGATCTTCTTGAAGGTCAATTTCTTGAAGTTGATAGTGCGTTCAGGAGTCTTGAAGCACTTGCGAAGCTGTGACACGTGAAACACATCGTGCGTTTGCGAAGTTGGATGGAAGCTCAAGTTGATAGGCGAGATCGCCTCTTTTGCCAATGATCTTGAAAGGACCCACGTATCTAGGGGCAAGCTTCCTTTGATACGAGGCGGCAGTGCCTTTCATTGGAGAGGAGGAGGTAGACATGGTCTCCGATTTCAAAAGCCACATCACGGTGCTTATCATCATAATAGCTCTTAAAGCGCGATTGCGCGGCTTTGAGATTCTCACGAATGACTTTGCACATTTCTTACATACGTGATCAAGTCATTGCCAAGAAGTTGGCGTTCACTGTCTCGGACCAATTGAGAGATGCGGCACTTTACGCCATAGAAATTTCGAATGGGGCCTTGCCGAACTAAGCTTGGAAGCTGTTGTTGTAGGAGAACTTCGGCATATGGAAGACAATCTTCCACTTCATACGAAGGAAATGACACAAGCCACGAGCATATCTTCAAGGATTTGATTAACTCGCTCAACTTGGCCACTTGTTTGAGGATGGAAAGCTGTCTTTGAAGCGAATGTTGGTGCCCATGGCCTTACGAAAAGAATCCCAAAACTTGGAGGTAAAGATGCTGCCACGAGTGCAGAAGAGATCACTTGTGGAATGCCGTGCAAGGAGACAATCTGGAGGTGTATAGCTCTGCCAAGCTGAGCTGCTGTGATGGATTCTTTGATAGGAAGAAAATGAGCCACTTTAGTAAGCTTGTCAATGACAGCGAAGATAGCATCATTTCCACGCTTGGACTTTGGAAATCCGATCCACGAAGTCCATTTCAATATGATCAAACTTCCATTCGGAATAGCAAGAGGTTGAAGGAGACCAGCTGGTCGTTGGTGTTACCTTTCACTCTTCTGCGGACATCACATTCATTCACGAATTGAGCAATTTCTCGCTTCATTCGAGTCCACCAATATATTTGCTTGAGGTCATGGTACATCTTCGTACTTCGGGATGAATGGATAGAAGCGAATTGTGAGCCTCGTTCATAATGACTTTTCTCAGATCACCCTTAGGAACCACAATCCGGTCCTCAAAGAAAAGTATCTTTGTCATCAATGTGGAAGCACTTGTACTTGGAAATGCCCTTGTCGATACCACGTTTCACCTTTTCACCATGGTATCCAGGAGTTGAGCCTCACGAATCTGATCTTCCAAAGTAGGAGAGACTATGAGGTTGGCAAGAAAGCCTTGAGGAACAACTTGAAGATTCAGCTTGCGGAAAGCTTCACGAGATCCGGTTGGAAGGGCTTGAGGATTAAAGCTGTTGCGATAAGCCTTCCTGCTCAAAGCATCTGCAATGACATTGGCCTTGCGGAGTATATTCAATACTTGGGTTGTACTCTTGAATCATTTCGACCCATCGAGTCTGCACGAGGTTGAGGTTGGGTTGAGTGAAGATATACTTGAGACTCTTGTGATCGGTGAAAATGTCCACTTTCCTTCCCAACAAGAGATGTCTCCATGTTATCAATGCATGGACAACTGCCGCCAACTCAAGATCGTGAGTGGGGTAGTTCTTTTCGTTGAGCTTCAAGCTGGCGAGAGGTATAAGCCACAACTCTCTTCTCTTGCATTAACACTGCAGAGACCTTGAAGAAGCATCACAGAAAACTTGAATGGCTTGGATTCATCGGGAGGAGTCAAGGCGGGGGCTGTGAGTTTCTCTTTGAGGGTATTGAAAGCAACGTCACACTCGGGAGACGGACATACTTCACATGCTTACGGAGGAGGTTGGAAAGAGGCTTTGCAATCTTGGAGAAATTCTCAGCGAATCTTGACAATAGCTTGCAAGACCAAGAAAACTGAAGCTGCTTGACATACGAGGAGGTTCCCAATTCACAATTGCGGACACCTTCTCGGGATTAACTGCGATGCCCTTAGCGGAGATGATATGACCAAGATAAAGCACTTCATCAAGCCAAAATTCACATTTGGAGAACTTAGCATAGAATTGATACTCTACGAGCTTGTCTAGCACCAATCGCAAATGTTTGGCATGATCCTTCTTATTCTTGGAAGACCAAAATATCATCAAGATAGACCAAGCAGATTCATTGGTGTAGGGGTTGAAGATGAAGTTCATCATCCGAGAGAATGTTGGAGGAGCATTGACAAGGCGAAAGACATGACAGTATATTCATAAGAACCAAAGCATTACGAATCTTGTCTTGGGAATATCTTGTTCACGAATCGAATCGATGATAACCCATCTGAAGGTCAAGCTTGGAGAACACTTTAGCACCTTTGAGTTGCTCGAAAAGCTCATTGATGTTGGGAAGTGGATACTTGTTCTTGATTGTCTTCTTATTCAATGGGCGATAATCGGCGCAAAAGTCGGTCCGTGCCATCCTTCTTACGGACAAAAGAACACCACAACCCCAAGGAGATGAACTCGGTGCGATCAAACCAGGCGCTCTTGTTCATCGAGCTGCTTCTTCAATTCCTTCAGCTCATCAGGTCCAAGCTTGTATGGGCGCTTGCAAGCGGGTTGATGCGGGCTCAAGATCGATAGCGAACTCAAGCGGCGATGAGGAGGCATACCGGAAGCTCTTACGGAAAGACATCTTGGTACTCTAAGCATTTGGAATCGAGAGATAGCATCAATTCGCCCTTCTCATTGAGAGAAAACAACGAATGGTTTCATCACAGCGGCATAGATGATCACATCATTAGAAGAGTGAGTCAATTGAATTTCCCTGGCAGCACAATCAAGCTGAGCTTTGTCTTTGATAAAGCCGATCCATTCGAGAATAAGATCAATATCCGAGTCACCAAGGACAATTGGTTTAGCAGAAATCTATAATCGCCCATCTTGATAGAAACATCCGGAACCATGGAGCTTGCATTCATACATTTACCGGAGAGACAACTGATAATGGTTTAGGCAAATCTTGAAAAGACAACTCATGCTTAGATGCAAATGGTCTTGAAATGAAAGAATCGATGCACGGTATCAAATAAGACTTTTGCGAGGAATATCATTAGCAAGAAGATTACCCATTATCACATCGGAAGATTCCTCTGCTGAGCTGCATTCATCATATTCACCTTTGCAGACTTTGGATTATGCTTGACCTTTGCATTCTGGAAGATTTCACGGAGGAGGAGGCGGAAGGCGCCTCTGGTTGAAGCACTTGTTAGCATAGTGACCTTCTGCGACACTTGTTGCAAGTCACCTCGAGGTGGACGGTGGTAAGGAGCACTTGACCTTGGAGCTTGAGAATTAGACTTGTTACGATAGCTTGGGTTGGGTGGGTGGGAAGATCCACGGCCACTGAGTTCTTCTGCGATAAAATTTGTGGAGCGGAGGAGGAGGAAGGTAGAACTTCTGCTTAGCTGCCACTTGAGAGGAAGAAGAAGACTGAACTGCATCCTGATTCTCTTCTTAGAAGCCTCACATTTGAGCTGGGCAGCTTCTTGCTTGATGCCATGTTGTAGAATTCATCATACTTTTACGGCTCAAAAAGCACAAGAGCTAATTGCAGATCTTCTCTCGAGACCACCTCTGAATTGATAGATCATACTCTTTTCATCGGGGGCGTCTTGCTTAGCAAAGCGGCGAGTTTTGGAACTGGATATTGTATTGATACACAGACATGTTGCCTTGCTTGAGATTGCGGAACTCCTCACGCTTGCTCTCAACAACACTTTTGAATGTGGTGAGCTCTGAAATCTCGTGGAACTCATCCCGAGGTAATGACACGACCTCCTCTGGAATCTTTGTATTCTGGTACCACTCGGCAGCTTGGTCCTTGAGTTGAAGCGATGCAAACTTGACAAAGTCCTCGGTCGACATTGCTACATTCAAAATGCTTGCGAGATGTCCACAAGCCAATCGTCGTCGTCGTGGCCTCGACCGAAACTGAAAGACTTGGCTGATTAGCGAGGCCCGGTGAGGTAGCAAAGTCGGCTGGTTGTTGCCTTGACCTTGATTTCCTTGATTGCCTTGCCCTTGAGTACGCTCTTGCAAGAGCTGCAAAATCATCGAGCATTGGCATTGGTGGCTGCCATGATAGCTTGCCCGGCCTCGGAGGCGGAGGTGGAGGTGGAGGTTCGTGATTCCCATCATTGCGATCCGGATTAGGGCGCGTTGGCGGAGCCATCTGAAGAGGTGACATCCGTTAGCACTTTGATAGACAAATAGTCAAGTAGAATCAGCGGATAGAAATTGCAACATATAGTCTTCACAATAAACATTGAACAAGGATGAGCGAATGAATTCCAAAGTTAATCATCACCGTCCATTAAGGTGAGAAGCCACTTGATAAAGGTTGATGAAAAAATGAACTGAAAACAAAGGTCAGATGGAACAAATAAGTGGTAAGGATTACCCAATCACGAACCAAATATCTGCGGGAAGAAATGCTAGGAGCTACTTGAATCCCACCTATAAACTCCGAAACTTTCTGGTTATGCAATCTGGTGTTGGGGATACGGAGGACACAAAATATATCACCCAAACTAACAATACCTAGATCCAGCTGTATCCATCCGTCAACACATAACCAAGAAATCCTCGAAATCGTGTACCTCGACCTTGAAAAACATCCGTTATACAAGTCATGGCAATACTCGAGCTCGCCCGATCTTTGGGTTATCGGGTTATCTCACCAACAAGCTGCACAAAAGAGATTTCGATGTCGGCAAAACTCAGGTATTCGAGCTGCAGCGATAAAATTGTGGCGACAACACCTCGGAGCTCAACTCCCGGGACACTGCCACAACCCCTAAATGTCGAGGAGGCACCAAGAACAATGTTCTCGTCACAAAACCATGAGCGATTCCAAGATACCAGCGTGATCCTAAAATTTTTTTAGTGAAATTTGAGGAGAGAAAGTCAAAACTTCTCGTCGGGAGACCTCACGAGGCTGACAGAAGGGACTGGGGAGTAAAAAGAATCCTACTCTCCGATATATATAATCCTAAGACTCAAAACATTTTCCATTCTAGACTCAACAAGCATGACAAACAATCAAGTAGGGGCTCCTAAGTGGGAAGGCTCGATTACCAACATAGCGCCCTCGATGCGGCTATATCTCCCCGTGTCGAGAGCCGACTTAGAGCATAACGCATTGAAAGCAATGTCGCAAGTGAGGTAATCTTCACACAACCCATGTAATACATAAGGAAAAAGATACATAGTTGGCTTCGATCGCCACTTCACAATACATAAATAAACATCCATCATTGAGTACACTCAAGGTCCGACTCGGAACCAAAATAAAAAAGATACCCCAAATGCTACAGATCCCGATCGTCCCAAGCTGAGCACCACTCACGATCATCGGAAAAGACACATAACGACCACGTTCCTCGTCGAACTCCCACTTGAGCTCGGTTCGTCACCTGCCAGCATCGTCGGCACCTGCAACTGTTTTGGTAGAATCTGTGAGTCACGGGGACTCAGCAATCTCACACCAGCGAGATCAAGACTATTTAAGCTTATAGGAAGGACAGAGTTGTAAGGTGGAGCTGCGACAGCGACTAGCATATATGGTGGCTACATACATAAAAAGAAGCGAGAGAGAAAGCAAAACACGGTCGTGAAGCTAGTAGCGATCAAGAAGTGATCTGAACTACTTCGTCGGACATAACTCCAACACCGTGTTCACTTCCGGACTCCCGAGAAGAGACCATCCGGTTACACCACCTTGATTGATGTGTATTTTAATTGAGGTCAACCGGGTTTTCTACAACGGACATTAACAAATTCCCATCTGCCTCATAACGCGGGCACGGCTTTGAAAGATAATACCTGCGGGGTGTCCCAACAGCCCATTATAAGCTCTCACGGTCAGCGAAGGATATTCCTTCTACTGGGAAGACCGATCAATCTCGGAATCCCGGACTACAAGACATTTCGACGACAATAAAACAAGACCAGCAAAGCCGCCCGAATGTGCCGACAAATCCCGATAGGAGCTGCACATATCTCGTTCTCGAGGGCACACCGGATGAGCAAACTTCGAGTAAAACCAACCTCGAGTTTCCCGTGGTGGCCCATAAATCTCTCGAGTTTGGAGCCCTTTCGAAGGAGCACTGGTCAGGGGTTAAAATAAAGATGACCCTCGGGCTCGCGAAAACCGGGGAAAAAGGCTTAGGTGGCAAATGGTAAAACCAAAGTTGGGCCTTCTTTGGAGGAGTCTTATTCAAAGCGAACTGTCAAGGGGTCCCATAAATCACCCAACCGTGTAAGGCAGCGAAATCAAGGAACATAACACGGTATGGCGGAAACTAGGGTGGCAAGAGTGGAACAAAACACACGGGCATAAGGCCGAGCCTTCCACCCTTTACCAAGTATATAGATGCATTAATTATAGCAGATATATATTGTGATATCCCAACAAGTAAACATGTTCCAACAAGGAACAACATCTCCATGTTCAACAAGGAACAAACTTCACTTCACTGCAACTAACAGCGCTATAAGAGGGCTGAGCAAAGCGGTAACATAGCCAATCAACGGTTTGCTAGGAAAGGATGGTTAGGGGCTGACATGGCAATATGGGTGGCATGATAAGCAAGTGATAGGCATCGTAGCATAGGCATAGCAAAAAGCGAGCAACTAGCATAGCAAAGATAGAAGTGATTTCGAGGTATGGTCATCTTGCGCAATGTTCTCGAGTTGTCGAAAGCTTGATCCTCGTGGCGTTCTCAACAGGTTCCTCGTTCACGTACTGCGTCTCCGGCTCTACCCAAAGCAAGAACACAAACAAAGGAACCACAATAAATCACGGTGCAATGCACAATCAACATGATGCAAAACATGACATGATATGCGAGATGTGATATGCAATGCGTATATGCGCTCCGGAAGGAAAATGATGAACCAGGCATCAACTTGGCAAACCAAGTATGCCACTGGAAAGATGAGATGATTTCGGTTGAAATCGATATAAAGATCACGGAATCGGATGCACGGTTTGCAAATGACAAGCAAAACAAGAATGGCACAAATCTGCCATTATGACATGATGCCACTTAGCAAGCAACAAGAAATTAAGCTACTGCACCCAAACGTACCAACAAAGTATATGGCAGTGATCTACACAAGATGCTTGACAAAAGATGAACACTGAGCTACGGCTAAATCACATCATAACAGGTTCAAACAAGCATGGCAAAAGTGCACAAAATATCAGGCTGGACATGGCAAAAACAGCATCAGGTAGCAATGTTCAGAGCAAGAAAACTACATGCTACAGGAACTTATAATAGCAAAATAAGGCATGGCATGAATCTACTCAAAGCATAGAACAAAAGTCCCTTACTGACCATAAGCCAAAAGGATCAGAAAATATAGTAACACCCATGTCAATATCAAAGTTTAGTTACAGATTCAGCAACATGGCATGTCAAAAACTGATAACAAGTAGGCATGTTTAAGAGCTCAATGCACTCACTACAGAGCCTTTCATGATAAACTAAGCATACATACATCAAGAAGACATGGCATAGAAGACATACATGGCAAGAACAACATCATAGCATACATGGATCAACCACAACAACCTTGGCAAAATTGAATAACATGTAAACAATCTGCGGAAACATTTGATAGCAAAAGTAGAGCTCGATTGACTCAAGCTATGGCACTCCATAATTGCAAACAAAGGCATGGATGGATAGAGCAAGACATGTAGAACAAAACATCCTTACTGAAGTATCTCAAAATATGCATGGATCTCTCGGTAGCATCAAGTTAACATGGCATCAAAATATCACTAAAAGCAGGGCTGAAATCAGCAACATCAGGACACCTACTTTGCATGCTTGTGCTAGTCACCACATAGATCACAAAAATACATGGCATACACCCCTGGAAAGATGGCATGGCATATTACAAAACACATGTAGGACTCAAATTCATAGGGTGCACACATCAATCATAGCAAAAATAACAAAAGTGCAAGTTACATTAAGAAGCGAAACTAACATCACATAGCCCTCTTCTAACAGCATTTCGGGCATCAAGATGAGCTCAAATGAAAATGATGCAATGAGATGAAATGATCTACTCTTGAGGCGAACATTTTGACATATTACAGCATAAAATGGAGCTACGGATGCAAAGTTATGATACGTTGAAAATGCCACAAAATAATCACAAGATTAAAAACTTAGAAGAATTTAGGGAAGAAAGTCACCCTAGGCTTGAGATCCGGATCGGGCGGATCGATCGAGGCGGCAATGATTCATTGAGAGGGAGGAAGGAAGGCCGGCAGGGAGCCAGGCGCCCGAGCGATGGCCGAGCCAGGTGGCCGGCCAGCAATGGCCTCCGGTGGCCCGTGTGGCAACAGTGGCCGAGCAGCCAGGAGTCGGCGATGTGTGATGCCCGAGCAATGATGGCAGTCAGGGCGAGCGGCCAGCGAGTGGTAATGAGGCGCCCGGCGTAGCCAGCCGGCCGGTGGGCCGCAGGCGGCAGCCAGTGGCAGCCAGACAGCGTGGCCAGAGCACGCCCGTGTGAGCAAGCCGGAGTTAGATTGGCCTGCCAGCGTCGTCGGCCAGTGGTGCAGGACGATTCGTGTGAGTGGTGGAAGGGAGGTTTGTAGGGCTTGAGGTAGGGAAGGAAGTTAGACCGGATTTTGGAATGGGGTTGTTTAAATAGGCATAGAGGGCTAGGAGAGTCAAATGAGGTGTAGTTTTCGCCCTACGATCGTGATCGAGCGACGGAGAGCATGGAAGTGACTTAGATGGGTTATTGGACTATTTTGAAGGGGTGTTGGGCTGCAACAAAAGAGGCCTTTTCGAGTCACGGTTAACCGTTGGAGTACCAAGCAGCTCCAAATGACCGAAACTTGACCGGTGGTCTCGGTGGTGGTATACCAAGGCCACTTGACAAACCTCGGTCCATTCGAGAAGGTTTAGTACCCGCTCACGGAAAAAGCGTAAAAGGGGCCGCCGGGGAGATAGGAGTGCGGATTGCAAAGCGGACAAGCGGGAAAATGCTCGGAATCATGAGGCGAACACGTATGCAAATCACGATGCACATGATGACATGATATAAAATGCATGACATGGACAAAATGCAAAATGAAGAAAAACCCAACCACGGAGGAATATCATATCACAATGCGAAAATGGCAAGAGTTGGAGTTACAAATATGGAAAGTTACTTTAAGAGGTGTTACACACTGCCTCGGTTTTATATAATGTAGGAGGCCTAGGATAACAAAAGTCCTAACCCGCGAATACGCCCGGTGGGGAGAGTCCTTGTCTTGATCCGCGAGTCTTGTGGAATCTTCCTTGTGTCCAGCGCTATCAGGATACAGCCCATGAGTATCACGACCATCCGGGATCCTCGGCGCAAATTGTCCATTTAAAGGAGGCAATGGTGAGTACCCCTAGTCCGAGGACACGTCGTCAGCCCCTGAGCAGGGTCTTCAAGTTGGGGGCTACTCGATTCTTCAGAACTGTTCTTCATCTTCGGTTAGTCGGTCTTGGCTGGTTCAACAAATCTTCTCATCTTCAATCTCTTGAGCATGAAATGCATTAAGACGAGTTTACATCGGGTGTCAGAGAGCCTTTAAGTTTCCGGCCTTTATCAATGCCTTGTTATTTTTATGCCACACCTCGGGTTTGAAAGTCGTTCGAGGCGGGCGTCCTCTTCGCGTCCAGAGCTCCAGCGCGGACTGCATTAGAGGTATCTTTTGCAGCCAGCACCAAGCGTCGGACCGCTTCAGCTCTAACGCGGAATATCCAAGCTCCAGCAGCGAGACAATGTATCAGAGCTCCAGCGCCGGACTACATCTGAACTCAGCAGCAGGACTACGTATCCGAGCTCCAACGCCGGATTGTGCTTAGAGTGCTTTTGTAAATCACCTTGGTTCAAAAGAATGGTTTGAAGGAGTTTAGCCTGAGCTTAGTTGTAACACCCGGATGTAACTTTCCATATTTGTAACTCCAACTCTTGCCATTTCGGCATTGTGATATGATATTCCCTCGTGGTTGGGTTTTTCTTCGTTTTGCATTTTGTCCATGTCATGCATTTTTATCATGTCATCATGTGCATCGCATTTTTGCATACGTGTTAGTCTCATGATTCGAGCATTTTTCCGTTGTCCGTTTGCAATCCGGCACTCCTATGTTCCCGGCGTCCTTTTACGTTTTCCGTGGCTGGTACTAAACTTTCGAAATGGACGAGGTTTGTCAAGTGGCCTTGGTACACGGTGAACACACTGTCAAGTTCGGGTCATTTGGAGCTCGTTTGGTACTCCAGCAGTTAACAGCACTCTCATCAAAGCCTCTTAAGTTGCAGCCAACACCCCTTAAAATAGTCAATAACCCATCTAAGTCACTTCCATGCTCTCCGTCATTTGATCACGATCGTGTGGCGAAAACGCTTCACACCTCATTTGGACTCTCTGGCTCCCTCTATGCCTATAACACCACCCCATTCCAAATCCAGTATCAACCCTAGCCCCTGGCCTTGCCCCGGACACGTCCGGTCCAGCAGGGTTAAATCCGCCGCTTGCGGTCAATCGGGCGCGCCACCTGTCGCGCCGCCACCCCACCGCCGGACGGCCAGCGGGAGCCAGGATGAGCCATTGCAGACCACTTCCCTTATGCCTCCCGCGCCGAGGCCGCCCGCCGCCCGGCTCCCTTGCGCCCGCCTCGGCCAAACCAGCCTCCACGCCGCCATGCGAGACCTCCTCCCGCAGTGCGCCTTCCGGCCTTGAGCCCGTCGCCCGAATCCGCCGCCGCCACTGGCCTACTCCGGCCGCCCAGCCGCTCCGGCCCTTGGCTTGTGGGCCGCCCCGCCCGCCTCGCATGCCTCGTGACATGCCACGCTCGGCGCCGCGCCTCAACCCGGCGTGCCACCGCTCCGGCCCCTCACCGGCCGGCCCGACCTCCTCACGGCTTCCTCTCTCCTTCTCAGCGAGCTCGCGTGAGCAGCGACCTTCCCGCCCTCGTTCGGGTCGGATCTGAGATCAAGTCGAGGTTGACTTCTCTTCCCCCTAAATTTCGTCCAAGTTTTATTTTGGTGATTAATTTTGTGGCATTTTCATCATCATAACTTTGCACACCTGGCTCCGTTACGTCGTGTAATATGTCAAAATGTTAGCCTCGAGTAGATCATTTCATCTCATTGCGTCATTTTCATTTGAGCTCATCTTGATGCAGAAATGCTGTTAGAAGAAGGGCTATGTGATGTTAGTTTGATTTTCTTAGAACATGCACTTTTGTTATTTTGCTATGATTGATGTGTGCATCATATGATCTTGGAGTCCTACATGTGTTTTGTAATATGCCATGCCATCTTTACAGGGGTGTATGCCATGTATTTTTTTGATCTCTGTGGTGACTAGCACAAACATGCAAACTAGGCTTCATGATGTTGCTGATTTCAGCCTTTCTGTTTTTTTGATATTTTTTATGCCATGTTAACTTGATGCTACGAGAGATCCATGCATATTTTGAGATACTTCATGAGGATGTTTTGAACATATGGTTATGCTCTATCCATCCATGCCCTTGTTTGCAATTATGGAGTGCCATAGCTTGAGTCAATCAGCTCTACTTTTGCTATAAAATGTTTCTGGCAGATTGTTTACATGTATTCAATTTTGCCAAGGTTGTTGTAGTTTATCCGTGTATGCTATGATGTTGTTCTTGCCATGTATAGCTTCTATGCCATGTCTTCTTGATGTATGTATGCTTAGTTTATCATGAAATGCTCTGTAGTGAGGTGCATCGAGCTCTTGAACATACCTACTTGTTATCTGTCGATGTCATGCCACCTTCTTTGAATCACATTATGAAACTTGCTTGCTATTTACATGGGTGTTATCATATTTTCGATCCTTTTTGGCTTATGGTCGAGTAATGGGACTTTTGTTCTATGATTTGAGTAGATTCATGCCATGCCTTGTTTTGCTATTATAAGTTCCTGTAGCATGTTGTTTGCTTGCTCTGAACATTGCTTCACGATGCTTGATTCTGCCATGTTCGATGTTTTCACTAAGTCTGTGAAGCTGATGTATTTTGCACTTTTGCCATGCTTGTTTGGACCTGTTATGATGTGATTTAGCCGTAGCTCATTGTTCATCTTTTGTCAAGCATCTTGAGTAGATCACTGCCATATACTTTGTTGAGTGCGTTTGGGTGCGATGTAGCTTAATTTCTTGTTGCTTGCTAAGTGGCATCATCTTTGTTAATGGCAGATTTGTGCCATTCTTGTTTTTGCTCATCATTTGCAAACCGTGCATCCGATTCCGTTGATCTTTATATCGATTTCAGCGAAATCATCTCACCTTTCTAGCGGCATACTTGGTTTGCCAAGTTGATGCCTGGTTCATCATTTTCCTTCGAACCGCATATCGCATTGCATATCTCATCTCGCATATCATGCCATGTATTGCATCATGTTGCTTGTGCATTGCACCGTGATTTATTGTGGTTCCTTTGTTTGTGTTCTTGCTTTGGGTAGAGCCGGAGCGAGTGCGTGAACGAGGAACCTGTTGAAAACGCTTACGAGGATCAAGCTTCCGACAACTTCGAGAACCTTGCGAGCAAGATGACCATACCCTCGAAATCACTTCTATCTTTGCTATGCTAGATGCTCGCTCTTTTGCTATGCCTATGCTTCTGATGCCTATCACTTGCTATATTCATACCACCCATATTGCCATGTCAGCCTCTAACCATCCTTTCCTAGCAAACCGTTGATTGGCTATGTTACCCTTTGCTCAGCCCTCTTATAGCGTTGCTAGTTGCGAGGTGAAGATGAAGTTTGTTCCTTGTTGGAACATGGAGATGTTGTTCCTTGTTGGAACATGTTTACTTGTTAGGATATCACAATATATCTGCTTTGATTAATGCATCTATATACTTGGTAAAGGGTGGGAAGGCTCGGCCTTATGCAGTGTGTTTGTTCCACTCTTGCCACCCTAGTTTCCGTCATACGGTGTTATGTTCCTTGATTTGCGTTCCTTACGGTTGGGTGATTTATGGGACCACCTTGACGATTCGCTTTGAATAAGACTCCTCCGGCAAGGCCCAACTTTGGTTTTACCATTTGCCACCTAAGCTTTTTCCCCGGGTTTTCGCGAGCAGGGTCATCTTTATTTAACTTTGGGCCAGTGCTCCTTGGTCTGGCCCTGAATTAAGCGATATGCAGGCGCCCCTGGGCAACTTGAGTCGAGTCTTAACTTAACTGGACTGCCTCATCCGGATGTGCCACGAGAACGAGATATGTGCAGCTCCTATCCAGGATTTGTCGGCTGTCCAGTGACTTCTTTGTCTTGTTTTATTGCTTTGTGAAATGTCTTGTAGTCCGGATTAAGACTGATCGGGTCTTCCGGTAGAAGAATATCCTTCGTTGACCGTGAGAGCTTATAATGGGCTAAGTTGGGACACCCTAGGTATTATCTTTGAAAGCCGTGCCCGCGGTTATGAGGCGGATGGGAATTTGTTAATGTCGGTTGTAGAAAACCGAAGTTGACCTTAATTAAAAACACATCAACAGCGTGTATAACCGTGATAGTCTCTTCTCGGTGGTCAAGGAAGTGAACTGCGATGTTGGAGTTATGTTTGGCGTAAGTAGTTCGGGATCACTTCTTGATCGCTACTAGCTTCGACCGTGCTTTGCTTCTCTTCGCTCTCTCTTTGCGAATGTAGCCACCATATATGCTAGTCGCTTGCTGCAGCTCCACCTCACAACTACTGTCCTTCCTATAAGCTTAAATAGTCTTGATCTAAGTGGGTGTAGAGATTGCTAAGGTCCCGTGACTCCACAGATTCTACAAAAGCGATTCGAGTGCGGCGATGCCGGTGTAGGTGATGCCGCGAGAGCTCAAGTGTGAGTTCGACGAAGGCGTGGTTAGATTACTATGTGTCTTTTCACGATGATCGATAGTGGAGCCAGTTGGGACGATTCGGGGATCATGTAGCATTTGGGGTATCTTCTTTTATTTTGGTTCCGTAGTCGACCTTGAGTGTAATCTGGATGATGGATGTTTATTTATGTATTGTGTGGTAGTGGCATTTGTAAGCCAACTATGTATCTCTTTCCTTATGTATTACATGGGTTGTGAAGATTACCTCACTTGCGACATTGCTTTCAATGCGGTTATGCCTCTAAGTCGTGCTTTGACAAGTGGGAGATATAGCCGCTTGTCGAGTTAGATCTGAAGTTATTGAGCCATCGACTTGGGCCTACTTGAGTTGTTGCTGGCGTTGTTGAGTCTAGAGCGGAAAATGTTTGAGTCTTAGGATTATATATATATCAGAGGTAGGATTCTTTTTTTACTCAGTCCTTCATAGGTCTTTGGTGAGGAATCCCCAGTAAAGTTTTTTCCTCCTCTCCTCAAATTTCACTAAAAAAATTTAGGATCATGGGTATCTTGGAATCGTTCGATGGTTTTGTGGCGGAGAACATTGTTCTTGGTGCCTCGGACATTTAGGGGTTGTGGCGAATTCCGGGGAGTTGAGCTCCGGGTGTTACCGTCACAATTTTATCGTTGCGGTTCTGGAATACACGAGCTGCAGAGCATGAAATCTCTTTTATGCGAGTTGTTGGTAGAATAACCCGATAACCTTGATCTTTGAGGGGCGAGCTTGGGAGTATTGCCATGACTCGTATAACGGATGTTTTCGAAGGTCGAGGTACATGATATCGAAGGTTTCTTGGTTATGTGTTGACGGATGGATAAATTTGGATCTAGGTATTGTTAGGTTGGGTGATATATTTTGTGTCCTTGTGTCCCCAACACTTGTTATGCAGAACTTGAAATTTCGGGAGTTTATAGGTGGGATTCAAGTAGCTCTTAGCATTTCTTTCCCATGAATATTTGATTTGTGATTGGGGTCCAGCGTCTACAATAGTCCGCCCATCGCGGTCGATTTGATGGTGGCGTCTTAAGAATCCTTGCTATGCTGATTAGGGCGTCTTGTTTGTCATTACGTGATCCGCTATGCGTGCCGATATTGGCCCCACCACGTGCTTTAGGCGAAATCTCTATCATGTCAGTGTAAAGCTAATCCTTAGCCAATCTTTTATTTGTTTGATTCGTGTCATTAGAGTTATTTCAAAGGCAGATGGTCATTCCTTACCTTAATCAAGTGGCTTCTCACCTTAATGGGCGTGTGATGTTAACTTTTGGAATTCATTCGTTCATCCTTGTTAGAATGTTTATTGTGAAGACTATATGTTGCAATTTCTATCCGTTGATTCAACTTGTCTGTCTGTCTATCAAAGTGCTAACGGATGTCACCCTCTTGAGGATGGCTCCATGCCAGCGTCTGAAATCGGAGCGCAATGATGGGAGTCGATCCAGACCCTCCACCTCCACCTCCATACTCCGGGAGGCTGGCAAGCTATCATGGCAGCCACCAATGCCAATGCTCGAGATGATTTTGCAACTCTTGCAGAAGCGCAAAGCCAAGAACAAGGCAATCAAAGAAATCAAGCCAAAGGCAACAACCGGCCGCACTTTGCTACCCTCAATCGGTTCCACGCTAATCAGCGAAGTCTTTGGGTCAGCAATATAGAGGCCACAGAGACGCCGACGATTGGCTTGTGGACATCTACAAACATTTTGAATGTAGCAATGTCGGGACACGAGGACTTTGTCAAGTTTGCTTCGTTTCAACTCAAGGACCAAGCTCTTTGAGTGGTATCCGGCAATACAAAGATTCGAGGAGGAGTGGTGTCATTACTTGGGATGAGTTCATGCGAGACTTGAGCTCACCACATTCCGAAAAGTGTTGTTGAGAGCAAGCGTGAGGAGTTCCGCAATCTCAAGCAAGGCAACATGTACGTGTATCAATACAATATCCGATTCGGAAACTTCGCTCGCTTTGCTAAGCAAAGGCGTCCACGATGAAAAGTATGATCTATCAATTCAGAGGTGGTCTCGGAAATTCTGCAATTAGCTCTCGTGCTTTTGAGCGAGAAAAGTATGATGAATTCTACAACATGGCACTTTGAAGGCAGAAGCTGCCCAGCTCAAATGTGAGGCTTCTAAGAAGAGAATCGAGGGATGCGGATTCATTCTTCTTCTTCCTCTCAAGTGGCAGCTAAGCGGCGAAGTTCTACCTTCCTCCTCCTCCTTTAAATCGGCCTTATCGGAAGAAGAACTCAGGTGGTGCGTGGATCTTACCACACCCCTTGCATATCGAGACAAGTCTAATTCTCAAGCTCCAAGGTCAAATGCTCCTTATCACCATCCGCTCTCACGAGGTGACTTGCAACAAATGTGTGAGAAAAGGTCACTATCACGAACAAGTGCTTCAACAAAGGCGCCTTCCACCTCCTCCTCATGTGAGATCTTCGGCAATACGTTGGTCGAGCATAATCCCAACTACGCAAGGTGTGAACATGATGAATGCAGCTCAAGCGGAGGAATCTTACGATGTGATTATGGGTAATCTCTCGATTAATGATATTCTGCAAAAAGTCTTATTTGATACTTTGGTGCATCGCATTCTTTTCATATCAAGACCTTTTGTGCATATGAACTAATTGCATCTTTATCGATTTGCCTAGAGCTTTGTAAGCGGTTTCTCCAGGTAAGAAATGAATTCAAAAATGATGGCTCCAGATGTACGGTATCAAGATGGGCGACTATAGATTTCTTTCTAAACCAATGGTTCTTGGTGACTGGATATTGATCTTATTCTCGGGATGGGTGGCTTTCTCAGCATAAGCTCGAGCTTGATTTGTGCTGCCGAGAAGTCAATTGACTCACTCTTCTAATGATGTGATCATCTATACGCTTCGTGATGAAACCATTCGGTTGTTTCTCTCAATGAGAAGAAGGCGAATTGAATGCTATCTCTCAATTCCGATCGTTTGTGAGTACCAAGATGTCTTTCCGGAAGAGCTTCCGGTATGCCTCCTCACTGGCAGATTGAATTCGTTATCGATCTTGAGCACTGGCGAACCCGTTTACCAGCGTCCATACTAGCTTGGACTTTAATGAAGCTGAAGGAATTGAAGAAACAGCTTCGATGAACAAGAAGCGTCCGGGTTTGATCGGACCGAGTTCATCTCCTTGGGGTTGTAATGGTTCTTTTGTCCGAGAGAAGGATAGCGCGGACCGACTTTGTGTCGATTACCGTCCATTGAATAAGAAGACAATCAAGAACAAGTATCCACTTCCCAACATCAATGAGCTTTTCGAGCAACTCAAAGGTGCTAAAGTGTTCTCCAAGCTTGACCTTCATTATAGGTTATCATCAAATTACGCATTCGTGAACAAGATATTCCCAAGACGACATTCAGAACAAGCTTTGGTTCTTATGAATATACTGTCATGTCTTTTCGCCTTGTCAATGCTCCTCCAACATTCTCTCGGATGATGAACTTCATCTTCAACCCCTTCACCAATGAATTAAGTCTTGGTCTATCTTGATGATATTTTGGTCTTCTCCAAGAATAAGAAGGATCATGCCAAACATTTGCGATTGGTGCTCAAACAAGCTCAGAGAGCATCAATTCTATCTGAAGTTTTCCAAATGTGAATTTTGGCTTGATGAAGTTCTTTACCTTGGTCATATCATCTCCGCCAAGGGCATCGCTATTAATCGAGAAAGGTGTCATGATTGTGAATTAGGAACCTCCTCTCGAATGTCAAGCAGCTCCGCTGATTTTCTTGGACTTGCAAGCTATTGCGAAGATTAGTTGAGAACTTCTCTAAGATTGCAAAGCCTCTTTCCAACCTCCTCCGAAGCATGTGAAGTATATACGGTCTCCACGGGTGTGGCGTTGCTTTCAATACTCTCAAAGAGAAACTTCGTCACAGCTCATGTCTGCTCTCCTCCTGATGAATCCAAGCCATTGAAGTTTTACTGTGATGCTTCTCTTCAAAGTCTCAGTGCTGTGTTAATGCAAGAGAGAGAGTTGTGGCCTATACCTCTCGTCGTTGAAGCCCAGCAGAAAGAACTACCCACTCCACGATCTTGAGTTGGCTGTGAGTTGTCCATGCATTGATAACATGGAGACATCTCTTGTTGGGAAGGAAAGTGGACATATTCACCAGATCACAGAGTCTCAAGTATATCTTCACTCAACAACCTCAACCTCAGGCAAACTCGATGGGTGAAATGATTCAAAAATACAACCCAAGTATGAATATACTCAAGAGGCAAGGCCAATGTCATTGCGAGAATGCTTTGGAAGGAAGGCTTATTGCCTTGAGTTTAATCCTCAAGCCCTTCCAGCGCGGATCTGCTGTGAAGCTTTCGCAGGCTGAATCTTCAAGTTGTTCCTCAAGGCTTTCTTGCCAACCTCATAGTCTCTCCTACTTTGGAAGATCAGAATTCGTGAGGCTCAACTCCACAGATACCATGGTGAAAAAGGTGAAGCGTGGTATCGACAAGGGCATTTCAAGTACAAGTGCTTCCACATTGATGACAAAGATACTCTTTTCTTGAGGACGGATTGTGGTTCCTAAGGGTGATCTCGTAAAAGTCATTACGAGCAGGGCATTAATTCCTTCTATCCATTCATCAGGGAAATCTCGAAGATGTACCATGACCTCAAGCAGTCATATTGGTGGACTCGAATGAGGCGAGAAATTGCTCAATTCGTGAATGAGTGTGATGTCTGCGAGAAGAGTGAAAGCAGAACACCAGCGACCAGCTGGTCTCCTCCAACCTCTTGCTATTCGAGAATGGAAGTTTGATCATATCGAAATGGACTTACGTGACTGGATTTCCAAAGTCCAAGCGTGGAAATGATGCTATCTTCGTTGTCATTGACAAGCTTACTAAAGTGGCTCATTTTCTTCCTATCAAAGAATCTATCACAGCAGCTTTCGGTTAGGCGAGCTATATACATCGAGGATTGTCTCCTTGCCGGCATTCCACAATTGATCTCTTGAGACCGTGGCAGCATCTTTACCTCCAAGTTTTGGGATTCTTTTGAGAAGGCCATGGAGCACCAACATTCGTTCACCTGACTTTCCATCCTCAAACAAGTGGCCAAGTGAGGCGAGTCAATCAAATCCTTGAAGATATGCTCGGGGCTTGTGTCATTTCCTTGATATGAAATGGGAAGATTGTCTTCCATATGCGAGTTCTCCTACAACAACAGCTTCAAGCGAGTTATTGCAAGGCCCATTCAAAATTCTCTATGGCGAGAAAGTGTAGTACTCCTCTCAATTGGTCGAGGCAGGGTGAGCGCCAACTTCTTGGCAGCGACTTGATCCGCGAAGCCGAAGAAATGTGCAAAGTCATTCGTGAGAATCTCAAAGCAGCGCAATCGCGCGGAAAAACTATTATGATGATAAGCACCGTGATGTGGCTTTTGAAATCGGAGACCATGTCTACCTCAGCGTCTCTCAATGAAAGGCACTCGATAAGCCCGGTTATCAAAGGAAGCTTGCCCCTAGATCGTGGGTCCTTTCAAGATCATTGGCAAAAGAAGCGATCTCGCCTATCAACAGAGCTTCCGTCAACCGCAAATGTGCATGATGTGTTTCGTGTGTCACAGCCAGCAGTGCTTCAAGACTCTGAGGCAGCACTATCAACTTGAAGAAATTGACCTCAAAGAAGATCTCTCTTATCATGAGCACCCGTTGCTATTCTTGAAGAAGCCAAAGCGCCAGACTAGCAACAAGTCAATCAAATTCCTGAAAGTGAAGTGGTCACACCATTCCGAGGCGAAGCCACAGGAGGCGCGCGGATCACCTCCGTTCGAATATCCGAGGTTCTTTCAGTCCTAGATCTGGGGCGAGATCCTCTTATAGTGGTGGAGTGTTGTAACACCCGGATGTAACTTTCCATATTTGTAACTCCAACTCTTGCCATTTTCGGCATTGTGATATGATATTCCCTCCGTGGTTGGGTGGTTCTTCATTTTGCATTTTGTCCATGTCATGCATTTCATATCATCATCATCATGTGCATCGCATTTGCATACGTGTTAAATCTCATGATTCCGAGCATTTTCCCGTTATCCGTTTTGCAATCCGGCACTCCCTATGTTCCCCGGCGTCCCTTTTACATTTTCGTATGGTGGGTAAACTTTCTCGGAATGGACCGAGGTTTGTCAAGTGGCCATGGTACACCACGGTGAACCACTGTCAGAGATTCGGGTCATTTGGAGCTCGTTTGATACTCAACAGTTAACTTACTCTCGCAAAAGCCTCTTTTAAGTTGCAGCCCAACACCCCTCCAAAACAGCCCAATAACCCATCTAAGTCACTTCCATGCTCTCAAATCGTTCGGATCACGATCGTGTGGCGAAAACTTCACCTCATTTGGAGCTTCCTAGCTCCTCTATGCCTATATAACACCCCATTCCCGTCACGGATCAATTCGTAGCCTTCCCTACCTCGCGCCCTCGGACCGTCCAGTCGGCCGACAAAATCGGCGTGTCGCCGATCGGGCGCGCCACCTATCCGCACCGCCACCGCCGCGGACTCTGCGCCGAAAGGCCGCGTGCCGGGCCGGGTCCCAGCCGCCCAGCATGAGCCCGCCACGCGAGGCCGTGCAGGGCCCTCCAGCCAGCGCCGCCCGCCCGGCCCCTTCAACCGTCGCCCGAGCTCCGCATCGCCGCCTCCTTCCGGCCGCCCGGCACGCACAAACCGCGGTGAGCGTCCCGCCAGACGTAGCCTCGCCCCGCTCCGGCTTCTCTGCCACCCGCTCCGGCCCCGCCACCCGGCTTGCGCGGTCACCGTCCCGGCTTCCTCCTCCTTCTGGCCAGACTCCGTGAGCGGCATGCCGGCGAACCTCGTTCCGGGTGGGATCTGAGATCCAAGATCTAGGTTGACTTTCCTCCCCCGATTTTTCGTCTAAGTCATTTTCCTGATTCATTATTTTGTTGCATTTTCATCATGCCATAACTTTCTGCACCCGTAGCTCCGTTACGGGCGTGTAGCATGTCCAAATGTTCCGTCTCGAATAGTAGATCATTTCATCTCATTGCATCATTTTCATTTGAGCTCATCTTGATGCCAGAAATGCTGTTGAAAGAGGGGCTATGTGATGTTAGTTTACATTTCTTATGAGAACATGCACTTTTATCATTTTGCCATGATTGATGTGTGCATCCTATGAACTTGAGTCCTACATGTGTTTTGTAATATGCCATACCATCTTTACAGAATTGTATACCATGTATTTTTGTGATCTCTGTGGTGACTAGCACAAGCATGCAAACTAGGCTTCATGATGTTCTTGATTTCATTTTATTTCTTTGATATTTTCATGCCATGTTAACTTGATGCTACGAGATAGATCCATGCATATTTTGAGATACTTGAGTGAGGATGTTTTGAACATATGGTTATGCTCTATCCATCCATGCCCTTGTTTGCAATTATAGGAGTGCCATAGCTTGAGTCAATCGAGCTCTACTTTTGCTATAAAATGTTTCACAGCAGATTGTTTACATGTTATTCAATGTTGCCAAGAGTTGTTGTGGATGATCATTATATGCTATGATGTTGTTCTTGCCATGTATAGCTTCTATGCCATGTCTTCTTGATGGATGTATACTTAGTTTATCATATAATGCTCTGTAGTAGGTGCATCGAGCTCTTAAACATGCCTACTTGTTATCTGTTTTTGTCATGCCACATTTGCTGAATCTGATGTAAGAAACTTTGCTATGTTTACATGGGTGCCATCATATTTTGATCCTTTTTGGCTCATGGTCAGTAAGGGACTTTTTGTTCTATGCTTTGAGTAGATTCATGCCATGCCTTGTTTTGTTATATATAAGTTCCTGTAGCATGTTGTTTGCTTGCTCACGAAACATTGCTTCTGATGCTGTTTTACGCCATGTTAGATATTTTCACTAAGTCTATGAGGCTGATATATTTTGCACTTTTGCCATGCTTGTTTGGACCTGTTATGATGTGAATTAGCAGTAGCTCAGTGTTCATCTTTTGTCAAGCATCTTGGTAGAATCACTGCCATGTACTTTGTTGAGTGCGTTTAGAGTCACGTAACTTAATTTCTTGTTGCTTGCTATGTATCATCATTTGTTAATAGCAGATTTGTGCCATTCTTGTTTTGCTTGTCATTTGCAAACCGTGCATCCGATTTGGTGATCTTTATATCGATTTCAACGAAATCATCTCACCTTTCAGCGGCATACTTGGTTTTGCCAAGTTAACGCCTGGTTCATCATTTCCTTCGGGCCGCACGCATATACATTGCATATCTCATCTACATATCATGCCATGTATTGCATCATGTTGTTTGTGCATTACACGTGATTTATTGTGGTTCCATTGTTTGTGTTCTTGCTTTGGGATAGAGCAGGCGAAGCAGTGCGTGAGCGAGGAACTTGCTGAGAAGCTTTTACGAGGATCAAGCTTTAACAACTCTGCGAACTGCGCGGCAAAGATGACCATACCCTCAAATCACTTCTATCTTTTGCTATGCTGATGCTGGCTCTTTTGCTATGCCTATGCTCTGATGCCTATCACTTGCTATATTCATACCACCCTTATTGCCATATCAAACCTCTAACCATCCTTTCCTAACAAACCGTTGTTTGGCTATGTTACCGCTTTGCTCCGGCCCCTCTTATAAGCGTTGCTAGTTGCGAGGTGAAAGTTGAAGTTTGTTCCTTGTTGGAACATGGAGATATTGTTCCTTGTTGGAACATGTTTACTTATTGAGGATATCACAATATCTATCTGCTTTAATTAATGCATCTATATACTTGGTAAAGGGTGGAAGAGCTCGGCCTTATGCAGGTGTTTTGTTCCACTCTTGCCACTAGTTTCCGTCATGTCACAGGTGTTATGTTCCTTGATTTTGCGTTCCTTGCACGTTGGGTGATTTATGGGACCCCCTTGATGGTTAAGCTTTGAATAAGACTCCTCGGCAAAGGCCCAACTTTGGTTTTACCATTTTGCCACCTAAGCCTTTTCCCCCAGGTTTTGGCGACCCGAGGGGTCATCTTTATTTTAACCCCGGGACCAGTGCTCCTTGAGTCTTTGGCCCAACACAAGAAACTGTCACGCAGTAGCCCCTCAAGGACAATCCAGGTCTGGTGCCAACCCTAGCGTCTGCCCATCCGGATGTGCCACAGAGCGAGATATGTGCAGCTCCTGCTCGGGATTGTCGGCACATCGAGGCGGCTTTCTTTGGTCTTGTTTTATTCTTTGTCAAAATGTCTTGTAGTCAGGATTCGAGACTGATCGGGTCTTCCGGTAGAAGGAATATCGCCGTTGACCGTGAGAGCTTATAATGGGCTAAGTTGGGACACCTGCTGGGTATTATCTTTGAAAGCCGTGCCATGTGGTTATAGGAGCAGATGGGAATTTATTGTTAATGTCAGGTTGTAGAAAACCGAA
>JAHIAM010014350.1:0-10528 GCA_021605205.1 Aegilops longissima
TTTCATTTCTTCTAATTTTGTTGAAATGCCTTCCGCTTCTTGTTTTTGATACATATTCCATCCTCCTATATGCGTGTGAATATGAAAGCGTTGTCTTTTTGTATATATTCCATCCTCCTATCCTGCTTGCCTTACATCAAAGTAGTGTTAAATCATATCATGCATCAACCAGTTATCGAGCTAATTTTATTTATCTTCTTGTGGTTTTGACTTCATAAGGCAATATCGAGAAAATAGGAAGGAAAAGAGTAAGTTAGGGGATGTTGGTGGTCCTCACTCTGGCATAAGCAGAGACTCTCTAGATTTGCCCCTTCTCGCTAATGAAGTTGAAGTACCAAGTCTACATGATGAGTTCATCTCCGTACTCCACCATGCAGTGCTTGCTCCAAGTTGTGATGTGATAATTGGTTTCATGTTGCATATGTTGTCTAGCTTGTATTTCTTCTATTTTGATTAAATTACTGCTGAGTTTATCGTTATACATGTGCATATGACATGGCTTTCTATGTCTAGAATACTGCATCTATCTATCATACCATGTTCTTACATCAAAGTATTGTTGTTGTGTATCCGCATCAGTCACTCATGATTGGGCGCTTTTAACATGGCGGTTTGATAGTGGTTGCATCTTGCATTGATTTCTCGTTGTCTTGCTTCTAATTTTTGAATTGCCACTTATGACAAGACACTTTTAACTTGGCAAGTAATATTGGTTGCATCTTTCATATGGTGTCTAGCTTGCATTACTTCTATTTTCTTGAAAATCCTTCCGCTTAGTTGCACATCGTGCTGTGAATATGTCATGCCGTCTGTTTTCTTACATATTCCATCCTCATACGGTTGTCTTACATCAAAGTATTGCTTATGCATATCATGCATCAATGAGTTACGAAGAGTGATTTTATTCTTTTGTGTTGTGGGTACAGCTTGACATGGCAAAGTCAAAAAAGCAAGGAAAATAATATAGTAAGTCTTTGTTACTAAATCGGGTGAAATGGAAAAGGATTACGCGTCGAGATTCTCTTGGTACTTATAGTGCGATAGAAGGTCCAAGTCACCGGCTAAATCTACAAACACAGTATTACCTGCTCCACCAGCTCGACATCCGCTTCAAGCGTGCCAACATCTCAACCAGTTACTCGTTCGTTTGCTCGGGCTGGCGGTTCCCAAGCTGCCTTCACACCTAACACTACTTTGAACTTCTGCACATGTAACATCCCAAATTTTCAATTTGAAATGTTATACATAGAGCATCATTGCATATCATATTTTTCATTGCATTTTGCTCGAGCCTAGAAATTCTACACAACTCAAGAACCCACGGAGAGAGTTGGGGATTTTGTTATTTTCATATTTGAGTTTTCTCAAATTTTGAAAATAGGATCATTTGATTTTAATTATTTTATCTTGATTATTTCTACTACCAAAATATGAGATAGGAATAAAATGACTTTCCCAAAATAAAGAAATAATGAAGATTTAATAATAAAATCAAATAAGATTTATTTTGCAGTTTTTGCCTTTTTATTTGAATTTAGGAAAAATCGCATTTTAAAAATTTCATTTAGGCCCCAAATAAATGTTCATTAAATCCGGCTTGATTTTAGAAGCGGGAAAATTATTCGGGATTTTTGATCGTTTAGTACTTCTTTTTATTTTATTTTACGCTGTAATTATCTAAAAAAGCGAACCTTCGGCGTGCAAGCGGGACTCCTCAGGGCACCTTTATCATGGACCATTGACCCCCGCCCTGCTGAAACCCTACCCGCGCTTGTTGTTATACCGCCCGCGCCTTTCTCTTGCGCCGCCTTTCTTTCGGGTTTTTATAAAACGGCGTTTTCAGTTTTTCGTTTTTTGTTAGTTTGGTTTTTTGGTTTAGGCTAATTGGCGATTACGTTGAATTCGTTAAGCAACGTTCGTCAGTTAGTTTAGTTAACAGACGTTGTTCATTAACCGTTCACGTTTTTCTTTTCTCGGATTTAATCCGATTTTTCGATCGCGATTCGAGATCCGATTTCGTTTTAATATAACTTTTAGCGGTTTATGAATCGGGATTCAAGTTAAACCAACTTAAACAAGTTTTTACTTAATTTGACCTAGATCCAGATTAGTAAAACAAAAGTTTTTCTTCCTTAGTTTGACTTCGTTACCGTTTGTTTTGATTCTTTTTGCAAACGAGTTTTAAGTTGAACTATCTGGTTAGATCTATTTGAGTTTAACTGCATTAGATGAGTATTTATTGTATGCTTGTTTGTTTATGCGATAGATTCGGTCTCCTTTGTTACTTGAGTCTCTAGGTTTCGGGATCATCGGCAAAAGTAACACTTTGATCATACCCTTCTCATACCAGTTTTATGCATTAGATCTATCCTCAAACACTTGCATGAATAGGATCTAATTAAATTGTGGGTTATGGGAAGTAGATGAATAGTACCTATTACCTATTTTATTATCAAACCCTTGGGAGTTACTTCTCGTTTGCTTATTATGCTATGCTATGCTAGTGGCGTGGATTGAGTGAGTGTATCCATGCGGATGTGAGATTGTTATTTAATGGTTTATTTAAGGTGGCAACAAACACACATCGGGTGGATTGAGGCACTGGTTTCTCGAGGACTTGCTGTATTTCTTGGACCGCCACCGGGCTCAAAGAGATCATGAGATTATTCAAACTAGAAACTTCGTGTGCAGCCACAACCATTATGGGCTCGGCATAGTTGATTAAGTTGTCGAACTCTTACGGGTAGACTAGCAGGATGTAGGGAAAGTAGGTGTCGGTCTACCCACATTAAGGTGCTAGTGCTCGAAAGACTATGTCTCGGTCATCCGTTTCTCAAACACCATGTAGTCGAGAAATCAAGCGGAAGCGTCGAGTCTTGTGGGGAAAAGTCGCAAACCTCTGCAGTGTATAAACTAATCATGGTTAGCCGTGTCCCGGT
Source organism: Aegilops longissima (assembly GCA_021605205.1). Classification (NCBI taxonomy): domain Eukaryota; kingdom Viridiplantae; phylum Streptophyta; class Magnoliopsida; order Poales; family Poaceae; genus Aegilops; species Aegilops longissima. The sequence goes on from JAHIAM010014350.1 coordinate 2,940, forward strand.
TATGGACATCTTGAGTATCTAGTACTTGGATATCATGTGAATCTCATCATGTTACTTCTAATTAATGTTGTTGGGTTTTAATGAGTACTTTTTAATTGGGATTGAGAATGTTGTCAACCATTCTCAATGTTTCCTAACCACCATGATAGTTAAATAAATTTATTCCTTTCATTAGGTAAAAATTGGCTTTATGCAAAAGCGTAACCATAGAGCTTTCCACCACCATATATGCATGTAGCATGGGATTATCATTCCATTATTCTCTATGTTTACATTGCGCATATTCCATGTCTTGACCCGTTTTGCTGCAACGTTTCATATTGCAGACTTTTGAAGACGAGTAAGGTGCATGGGGTGGTTCTATACTTTCGTGATCGTTGGAGTTGATGGACTGCTTATTCTTCCAACCTTCATATTACCGTTATTAGATGGCCTTAAGCCATATTTATTTTATTAAGTTCTCTCTTGAGACATTCGATTGTAATAAGTGTGTGATTGCTACTCTGTTATAAATCCTTTGAGTCTTGTGTGATGTCGCATTCTTGATCGAGGATGACAAGAGCACGAGAATCGATGTTTGAGGTGCAGTGCTACAAAGATGGTATCGAGCACCTGGTTGTAAGACATGACCATTAAGCTAAAACCCTAGATCCTCTCTCTCTTCTCATTTCTAACTCCTCATCTTTTCTACTCTTTTAGGATGGCCAGGCGAGATCAAGTTCACTCGTGGGATGAGGATACACCCTTTGGGCGACACGAAGGAAGTCACTAAGTACCTTAACATCGGATTACCAAGCTTCAGGGACCTACAATTCCACTTTACCGAAGAAAAATTTGGAAGATTCAAGCTCAAGTTCCGGAAGGGCGTTTGCTTGAATCAGGAGCCCATAGGTGTGTTTTCAATGCACCAACTTGGAGCACAGGAAGAGCATGGCAGCTCACATAACCATGGAGCATTGGAGAAGTTTACAAAGGCGACCTCAAGGATACTATCTACGGATGTGGGCAGGATGAACAATGGGAGATAGTTGGCACTAAGAAGGATTGATCCATTGCAGCTTTCATCCGGGAGTTAAACTAGCATTCAACGCCGGAAAACGGATGTCTGGAGACATGATGGAGTTGAAGCGCAAAAGCCAAGATTATCGAACTAGAAGGAGGCGAAGGCCACTGAAGGACTACATGGAGGAGATTGTAGCTCTAGTGAGACAACGGCGATCTTAAGGAAGGGTTGAAGAACTCATGGGAAATTCAGCACCGGAGGAGAAGATGAAGATAGCACTGTCAGAGAACTACATCATCATCGCGACACGATTCCGATCCTAGTGATGATGATTACGAAGATGAAGTTGGGCGGATATCATGGAGTCTTCCCGGGCAGTTTTCTAGTTGACCACCATAACGATAGTAGATTACCCCATGTTATATTGTTTTAGTTCCAACACTTTGTAACGATAGATAGCCGTTGTATGCCCTTGTTTGAATTGATTGGGTGATATTGTGTGATTTTGTCTCATGTGCATATGGGTAGTGTTTCTCCCTAGACCTCATTCTATTCTAAATTCTGTCTTTTCTTAAACCCTCGGATGCCTCAGAGGCGCGACCCGTTTGTTTTCCCGGAGATCACTCAGTTGATTCGCGGAGAATGCCTTGATTCAAACATTGATGAACCAAGGCAACAACAACAACCCGCCACCACCACTTTGACCATTTGACCCGTTTCTTAAGGCTGAATCCGCGGTGTTTTCCGGTAGCACCGAGCGATTGTTGGGATGATTGGCTCCGTAAGATAGGGAGGAGTTGACCCTGCGGGATGTGCGGATGGAGAAAGGGTGAAGTTTTTTGCTCGCTTGAAGGACCCTAGGACATGGTGGGAGAATTTCGACCACTTACCTGTGAACCTTGTCACATGGGATCGGTTTAACAAACCTTCCGTCTGCCCATGTTTCATTTGGAGCTATGGCCATGAAGAAGCGTGAGTTTAAACTTCGCCAAGGAGGGACAGACAGTTGGCGGTATGTAGATGATTTGATGGCTAACGTTATGCGGATAGCGTTACTACTGAGCCTTGACTAAGGAGAAGTTTCTAGAAGTTGAATGATGGTGAGCATGCAGTTGATGGTAGCCACCTTCAATAACTACGAGGGTTAGTAGATCGTGCTCTCATGATTGAAGGAAGCGCAGCAGTTGACAATCGAAGAGGAAGTATGGGCGGGGAAGAATAACTCGGGCTGGTGAAACCGCTTTACCCGAAGCCGGAGGACAATTTCAGCATACCCATGGAGGTAGCTACGCACAACCATAATGGCACCAAGAATGGGAGCAGAATGGAGGATGCAATGGACAAAACCGCACCAACCCGTCAACACCATCCAAGGTGAACTGAGCCACATCACTTGCTTTAAATGCAGAAGGCGGGCATTATGCAACGGTTGTCGAGAAGGCGAATGGAAATGGCAATGGAAGCTTAGGAAAGAGCGAATCCTTTCAACAAGGACAAGTGAACCACGTCCGTGGAGGGGTTGAAGCTTCGGCGGATCTTAATAGGTAAGTTTTTGGTTAAGTCATTTCTGCGGTTGTTCTTTTTGATCTTGGTGCATCGCATTCATAAATATCAAGGGGTTTGTGGATAAGTTTAGCTGCCTACTAGAACTCTTAAGACACCCATGCTAGTAAGCTCACCGGGAGGCGGAGTATATGGCATCAAGGATGTTTCAAGTGCCATTAAGTATAGGGAGCATGTTTTCCCAACATATTTAATTATCTTGGAATCCCAAGGTTTGGATGTAATTCTTGGTATGGATTGGTTGTCGATGTATGGAGGAAACATCGATTCGCGACAAGACAATTTGCTTACAACACGGAAGGAAGGAGAATCAAGTATGTATCACGGCATGGCCAGGAAGAACATGTAAATTCCTTATTAGGAGTTGTGCGGGAGGAAGTACCGTGGTAAGGGATAACCGGACGTGTTTAGGAAGAGTTGCCGGGCATGCCCGGATAGAGACATTGAGTTTGTTGAACTCTTGCGAGCCTTTGGTGATATCTAGAGACCATATAGGATGCCACCCAAGATTTGGAGGAAATTAAGAAGGAGATTAAGGAGTTCTTGGATAAAGGTTTTATTGCCCAAGTTCTTGCTGGGATCACCGATACTTATAGTGGAGAAGAAGGATCACTAAGAATGGTTGTTGATTATCATGGATTGAATGAAGTGACCATTAAAAACAAATACCCGTTCTTGATGATCAATGACTTGTTTGACCAATTCAAGGAGCTAAGGTGTTTTCCAAGATCGATTTGCGATCGGTACCATCGATTGAAGATTCGAGGCGAGGATATACCTAAGGCGACTTTTACCACAGTGCGGCTGTATGAGTACACCGTTATGTCATTTGGTTTGACTAAGCACCTGCCTATTTTATGAACATGATGAACAAAGTGTTTATGGAGTTTTTGGATAAGTTATCGTGGTGTTCATAGATGATATTTTGGTCTACTCAAAGAATGAAGAGAACATAAGGAGCATTTCGTTTGGTACTAGAAGCTTAGAGAACACCGGTTGTATGCCAAGTTGACAAGTGTGAGTTTTGGTTGAAGGAAGTTGGGTTTCTTGGACATGTTATATCCGGAGAAGGTATAGCAGAGACCCCACTAAGGTTGTCCTTGTAACAAAGCGGGGCGCCAGCGGTTGGAGAATCCGGAGTTCCCTTGGACTCGCGGGATACTCTGGAGATTCATTGAAATTTCTCAAGGATTGCGAAGCCTATGACAGAATTGTTGAAGAAGGATACCAAGTTCATATGGGTGAGGGTGTGAAGCTAGTTTCCAAGAGTTGAAGAAGCGTTTGGTTACCTCACCGGTGTTAATGCGCGGATCGGACCAAGGATTATGAGGTATATTGCGGCGCTTCCGTGAGGACTTGGAGCGTGCTTATCAGGAGGGAGAGTTGTTTGTATGCTTCCGACGGCTAAAGCCTCATGAGTTAAATTATACTCGCATGATTTGGAGTTAGACCGTAGTGCATCCGTTGAAAACATGGAACATTTCCTCATTGGAAATCATTGTGAGGTGTATCGGATCACAAGAGTTTGAAGTACATCTTCACCGAAGGAACTAAATCTTAGGCGGAGGAGATGGTTGGAGCTCATCAAAGATTATGATATGAGATTGCATTATCACCCGGAAGGCTAACGTTGTAGCGAGCGTTGAGCCAAAAGTCATCAACACATTCTTGGGGAGTAATACCAAAGGAGTTAGGGGATCTTGAGAGCAATGTTTGGAAATAGTTCGAGAGGCTATGTAGCGCATTGGAGATTGAGACAACTTTGATGGATAAAATCGGGAAGCTCGGAAGGACAAGATTGCCTCTATAAAGGAGAGAATGGCGAAGGAAAGCAAAGGATTTCGTGAGGATGAGCACGATACCCTATGGTTTGAGGACCGTGTTTATGTGCCCAATGACCGGGAGATCGGGAAGTTGATTCTACAAGAGGCACATGATTCACCATATTCGATTCACCGGAAATACCAAGATGTATTTGGATTTGAAGAATACTTTACGGTGGACGGAATGAAGAAGGATATTCGATGCGTGGCGATTGTGTGATGTATGTCGGAGGTGAGCGGAACATCAAAAGCCGGCGGATTATTACCATTACCTATACCCTAGTGGAAGTGGGATAAACTAGGTATGGATTTCATCACGGGATTGCCGGGACTCGTTCGGCTATGACTTCGATTTGGGTTGTAGTCGATCGTTTGGAAGGTAGCTCATTTCATTCGATAAAGACTACCTATAGCGTGCCAAATTGTCTAAGATATACATGACCAGGTTCTATGCTTGCATGGAGTTAGAGATTCGTGTCGATAGAGAACCCAATTCACCTCAAAGTTCAGGCGATTGCATGAAACTTTGGGAACTATGGAGTTTAGCCGACTTTCCATCCGCAGAGGATGGACAAACCGGAGAGTCAACCGATTTTGGAGGATATGCTTAGAGCTTGAGCTTTGGATTATGGATCAAGTTGGGATGACAACTTGCCGTATCGAGTTTTCTTATAACAACGATTACCAAACCGATCGAAGATGGCACCTTCGAAGCCTTATGCGGAAGGAGGTGCGAGACCCGTTGTTGTGGGATGAAGTTGGAGCGCCGATTGTTTGGACGGATTTGATTAAGAATCGAACATAAAGTAAAGTTGATCGTGATAGGCTCAAGGTAGCCCGTCAAGAAAGAAGAGTTATCCGGACTCAAAGCATAGAGGCGAGAATCTGAAGTGGAGGCGGAGTTTATCTTGATATTGCCACGAGGAGTTAGGCGTTTTGGAGTTAAGGAAAGTTATCACCCGGTGTAGGACCTTATCGTGTTTTGGAGCATGGGAGAAGTTGCGTACAAGTTGGAATTACGAAGGATTGTCGGGAGTTCATGATGTGTTTCATGTTTCCAGTTGAAGAAGTGTCCCTTGAGAGATGGCCGATATACCGGAGATACTATGCCACTAAGCGATTCGGTTGAATGATGACTTGACCTATGAGGAGAAACAGTTAAGATTTTGGAGTATGCCGGTAAGGTCACCCATGAGAAGGTCATTAAGTTTTGCAAAGTTGATGGAGCCACCACCTTGAGGATGAAGCCACACAGGGCGAGAGGAAGATTTCTTTGAAGGACCACCCTCACCTATTTTCTAGCCAACCCGAATCTCGAAGATTCAACAAGGGTAGGTTTGTAACATCCCAAATTTTCAATTTGGAATGTTATAATAAACATCATTGCATATCATATTTTTCATTGCATTTTGCTCGATCCTAGAAATTCTACACAACTCAAGGACCCACGGAGAGAGTTGGGGATTTTACGTTATTTTCATATTTGAGTTTTCTCAAATTTTGAAAATAGGATCATTTGATTTTAATTATTTTATCTTCAATTATTTCTACTACCAAAATATGAGAGGAATAAAATACTTTCCCAAAATAAAGAAATAATGAAAATTTAATAATAAAATCAAATAAGATTTTATTTTGATTTTAGCCTTTTTATTTGAATTTAGGAAAAATCGCGTTTTCAAAATTGCATTTAGGCCCCAAATAAATGTTCATTAAATCGGCTTGATTTTAGAAGCGGGAAAATTATTCGGGTTTTTGGAGTCCGTTTAGTACTTCTTTTTATTTTTCTGCTCATAATTATTTTATAAAAGCGAACCACCTTAAGGGCGTGCAGCGGGACTCGCTCGGCCTTATAAGGAGCCACCTGCTGACCCAGCCCGCCGCCGAAACCCTAGCCCGCGCCGCGCCTCCCCACCAGGCCCGCCTGCCATGTCCGCCGCTTGGGTTCATTGCCCGTTTTCGGCGGTTTTTAATAAAATCGGCGGTTCTTTTCAGTTTTTCGTTTTTAATTAGTTTCGTTTTTCGTTTAGGCTAATTAGCGGACGTTAATCCGTTAGTTTTAAGCGAGCGTTCGTCGAGACTAGTTTAGTTAGCGAGCGTTAGTTCGTTCCGTTTCGTTTTCTTTTCTCGGATTTAATCCGCGATTTTTGATCGCGATTCGGTCCGATTTTCGTTTTAGTATAACTTTTGCTCGTTTATCGAATCGAGCGATTCAAGCGCCTAGAGTTTGTCTCGAAACCCTCTTTCGAGTAACAAACTTAAACAAGTTTTTGCTTCTGTAAATTTGACCGAGATCCAGATTAGTAAAAAGAATGTTTTCTTCCGTTTGACTTCCGTTTTCCGTTTGTTTTGATTCTTTTTGCAAACCGGAGTTCTTAAGTTGAACTATCTGTTAGATCTATTTGAGTTTTACTTGCATTAGATGAGTATTTATTGTATGCTTGTTTGTTTGTTGCGATAGATTACGGTCTGCTGTTACTTGAGTCTCTAGGTTTCGGATCATCGACAAGGCAAGTAACACTTTGATCATACCCTTCTCATACCCAGTTTTTATGCATTAGATCTATCCTCAAACACTTGCATGAATAGGATCTAATTAAATTGTGGGTTATGGGAAGTAGATGAATAGTACCTATTACTTTTATTATCAAACCCTTGGGAGTTACTTCTCGTTTGCTTATTATGCTATGCTATGCTAGTAGGCGTGGATTGGGTGAGTGTATCCATGCGGATGTGAGATTTTTATTTAATGGTTTTATTTAAGGTGGCAACTTAAACACACATCTGGGTGGTGAGGCACTGGTTTCTATCGGGACTTCTGTATTTCTTGGACCCCAGGGCTCAAAGGGATCATGAGATTATTCAAACTAGAAACTTCGTGTGCAGCCACAAGCCATTATGGGCTCGGCATAGTTGATTAAGTTGTGAGAACTCTTACGGGTAGACTAGCGGATGTAGGGAAAGTAGGTGTGCGGTCTACCCACATGTAAGGTGCTAGTGTACGAAGACTATGTCTCGGTCATCGTTTCTCAAACACCATGTAGTGTGAGAAATCAAGCGGAGGTGATCCGAGTCTTGTGGGAAAAGTCATAAACCTCTGAGTGTATAAACTAATCATGGTTAGCCGTGTCCCGGTTATGGACATCTTGAGTATCTAGTACTTGGATATCATGTGAATCTCATCATGTTACTTCTAATTA
>JAHIAM010014351.1:0-10553 GCA_021605205.1 Aegilops longissima
TGGCTTTGTATGTTACTGCCCTCGCTTTTCAGTGGAAACTTGCGGTGCGAGCACCCTTGCCTTGGCGCCGAAAAGGAACTTCAGCAGCCTCGTTGGCGGGGCCGCTACCGACAAACAACCTTGTCGCGGACTAGCCGCAGCTCACTTAAGTTGTTGAGCGGACTCGAAACAAAGTAAGGCGCGACCAGTCACGATTTGGTTCCTTCGCGCACAGGTTTTCCATACAAAGCGCGGTCGTTCAAGGAAAATAACTTTAAAAAATCGAATGCTCAAACTTTGGCAACTTAGCTTTTCTGTCGTTCGCTTCCCGGCAAGGCGAAACTAGGTCACTGCTATGCACCAGTACTCAAAGCCCCCGACAGCGCGAGGGAAAAGGCCGAGGATGTCGAGCCCCCAGACCGAGAAGGGCCAGGATAAAGGGATCGTCTGGAGAGCTTGAGCTGGTTGGTGTATCTGTTTGGAATGGGCTGCACGCTTCACGCCGTTACTTGTGCGGTTGCATCACGGAGGGCTTCGGCGGAAGAAACCTTGCCGGAAAGCTTTGCCAGCAAGTGCTCTTGCGCCAATGTGGTGACCACATATGCCTCCATGTATCTCTGCCAACAGCTTCTGTCCATCTTCCCGGCAAATACACTTCAATTTCACACCGTTGAGTCTTCTTACATGCGAGTGTGTTGTCAACAAACTGGTACATACTTGACTGCCGTGCTACTTTTTCCGCTTCTTCTTGCTCTTGGGAAGTTCTCTGTCTGAAGGAAATGGATGATTTCTTTGTGCCCATCTTGGAGCACTGTGGCTCGACAACAAGAACTAAAGGCTCATCCATCACTGCGGGAACATCAACTTGCAGCAAGAACACAATGGGTCGCGGAGCTTCATGATCCCGGCAAGCTTGCCGGAGCGAAACTTAATCGGGGCGTTTGCTTCAACGATACAAACTGCATGGTTTGTCAGACATCTGCTCCTCGGTGATACTGCGTTGGTTTTAGGGACCTTCTTGGTGGCGGCCTCGGGGAGCTCTGCGGGAAAGTAGTCGCCGGAAACCAATTTTCTTTTCTTGCTCTGTCCTGTTGATGGTGTTACGGTTGGCTGAGTTAGCTTGAGCACAAAAATCCCTGGTTCCACAGGTAACTTAAGTGCGGCACATTTGGAGAAGCCATCAGCTATATCATTTTGTGCTCTTGGAACGTGTTCCATTTGCAGGCCTTCAAAGCGCTCTTCCAGCTTCCTCACTTCATCGACGTAGGCTTCCATCAACGGACTCTGATAATCTTTATTTACTTGGCTAACGACAAGTTGCGAGTCCCCCCTGACAATGAGCTTCTTGATCCCAAGGTCCACCGCAATCCTGAGACCAACAAGCAAGCCTTCATACTCTGCAGTATTATTTGTTGCTTGTTCCTTGGGAAAGTGCATCTGGACTATGTACTTGAGGTGCTCTCCGGTGGGTGCGATGAGCAGCACGCCGGCACCGGCGCCTTGCAGCGAGAAGGCACCGTCAAAGTACATCAGCCACTCTTTATTTGCCTCCTTGACGGGGATGCTCATCTCCGGAATCTCGTCATCTTGCGTTGGCGTCCACTCTGCTATGAATTCTGCCAGTGCCCTGCTCTGGATAGTTGAAGTGCTTTCGAACTTGAGACCAAAGCTTGACAGTTCCAGTGCCCACTCGACAATCCTGCCTGTTGCTTCTGGATTTTGCAATATCCTCTTCAGTGAAAGCGAGTGACAACTGTTATCTCGTGTGCTTGGAAGTAATGGCGCAACTTTCATGAGGCCATGAGGAGGCGAAAAGCAGCTTTGCACACGAGTACCTTGATCTAGCCCCTGCGAAGGGAACCGACAAAGTAGGTGGGCGCTGCACCATCTTTTTTCGTATCTTGTGCAACTCTGCGCTGATCTGTTCTTGTCGGGACGAGCTTGGCGGTGAAGCCCCCCTTTCGTCGCTGGATGCAACTGCCTCGGTTGCGGCTCATCATCCGCCTCTCTCTCCGCTACTAACGCAGCACTAACCACTTGATTGGTCGCTGCTATATACAGCAACAACTTCTCTTGTGGCCTAGGTGCGACAAGTATTGGAGCGGAGGACAGTATCTCTTCAAGTCTGCAGCGCAGCCTCCGCCGAGTCCATTTCATTGGACCTGCCTTTTTCAAAATCTTGAAAAGCGGCAGGCGATTCAGCAGAACTTAGAGATGAACCTCTTTGAGAGCAGCCACGCAACCGGCAAGCCTTCTGACATCCTTGACACGCTTTGGTGCTTCAATCTGCTCAATGGCCTTGATCTTGTCGGGATTGGCTTCAATTCCCCGCTGAGACACAAAGAACCCGAGAAGCTTACCGGAAGGGACTCCAAACACACACTTCTCGGGGTTGAGCTTGAGGTTGATCTTGCGCATATTTGCAAATGTTTCATCAAATCCTGAACGAGTCGCTCTGTCCTTGCTCTTGACCACTATGTCATCCATGTAGGCTTCTACATTTACTGTGTATCTGTAGTTCAAAGGCATCATGGACTACCCTTGCAAAGGTTGAACCAGAATTCTTGAAACGAAAGGCATCCGTATAAAGCGATCGTGCCACATGGTGTAATGAATGCGGTTTTATCTTCATCCTCTTACGCCATGAAGATCTGATGATATCCTGAATATGCATCAAGAAGCGAAAGCAGATCACATCCGGCCGTGGACTCAACAATCTGGTCGTCTGGCGGCAAGGGAAATGGGTCTTTGGGACAAGCTTTATTAACATCGGTGAAGTCAATACAAAGTCTCCATTTCCCATTAGCCTGCGATACAACTACGGATTGGCCAACCACGTGGGGTGGAGGACTCCTCGACAAGCCCTGCTGCTTCTAATTTCTTGATTTCTTACTTTCATGAACTCTTGGCGCTCCGCACTGTTTCCTAACTTTTTGCTTGGCGGGGCGCGTGAGGAGGAGACAGCTAGGTGGTGCTCAATTACTTTCACAGGGAACACGGTGGATGTCGGATGGTTGCCATGCAAACACATCGACATTCGCCCTTGAGAAAGCAACGAGCTCGCCTTCCTATTTAGGATCAAGCGTGGGCGATGGTGAAGGTACCACCGGTGCCGTCCTCCTTGGCGGGCACCTTCTTGGTCTTGGCGGAGCTGCCATCGTCTTGTTGCACTTGCGGTGGAGCTCGATGGTGCGTCCTCGGCGGTGGCGCAGCACTCGAAGAGGTGCGCTTGCGGAGTGGGCAGCGAGCTCTTGCGGACCTGGTGGTCTTCTTCTTCCCCGGGAACTTCAGCGGTAAGTGGTTTGCTATCTGTCACGGCTGCTGCATCCGGAAAATCTTGTCGGCGCAGATAAGTGCATCTTTCTTGTCGCCATGGACAGAAATAGCGCTTATCGGGCGGGCATCTTGAGTAGGTTGTAAGCATAATGAGAGGCGGCCATGAACTTGGCGAGTGCTGGGCGGCCAAGCACGCCATTGTAGGGCAATGGGAAATCGGCGACGTCGAGCGTGACCCTCTCGGTTCTGAAGTTGAGCTCGCTGCGAATGTTACGGCAGCGTGATCTTCCCTTTCGACTTGCTCCTTCTGGGTTGATTCCTTGGAAAGTACCGGTTTCTTGAGCTCGCTGTCGAGGATTTGAAGTTTACGGAGCACTGCAGAGGAGATCAAATTCAGGTCGGCCCGCCGTCAACCAACATCTTTGTGACCTTGAGGTTGCGGATGGTTGGTGAGACCAACATCGGCAAGCACCCGACCATGATGATGCGATCGGGGTGATCCTCAATGTCAAAGATGATGGGCGTCTGGACCACTTCGAGGTTTGCGTGACTCTATGGATGGTTCTGCTGCATTGACCTCACGCATCCATTGCTTGAGTTGGCGGTGCGAGGTATGCAGAGGCGCACCACCGTCAGCGCAAAGGACCTCCGTTGCCTTTTGAAACTCCTGCTCATCAGCTTCATCGTCTTCCATGTCCTCGTCATCTTCATCTTCGTCTTCTTCCTTGTCACGGCCGCGGGGAGGTCTGTCTCCTTGCCGCTGCTTGGCCTTGCCGCGGCGTCCTCCCGACGGGTCTTTTCTTACTTGCTGCACCTGCACCTTCTTGGGCTTTCTCCTTGTCTACGCCGCTCGTATTCAGCTCTCTGTAGTTCAACAAGCTGCTCGACTTTCTTGCAGCTCTGGAGATCGTGGCCCTTAGTGCGGTGGATTTTCTGATCTTGCTTGTTGGAGCTGTCGGGCTTGTCGGCGGCCGCCACAGCTTGGCGGTCGGCGTCAGCGGCAACCTCCTTGCGGAGCCACCAGCCTTGGCTTTGTTGGCGGCACCATCCTTGCGGACTGCTCGACAACTAGTACTTCTTGGTTTTCTTCCTCTGTTGTTTCGCCTTGACTCTTTCTTGCAGGCGATCCCCTCCTGTCAGACTCTGCTCCCACATTCTCTCAGGAGTCTTCTTCCTTCTTCGGTAGCGTGCACATTTGTCGGCCCGAGGCGTAGAGCTCGTGACATCTTTCACTTTGCACATCGCCATCTCCTCCCTCATCCTGCGGTTTCGTACATTACGATGAAATGCACCGATCACCTTGGCAGGGTGGGCGTCTGGGATGTTGTAATGCACACGGCTGAATCTCTGGATGAATTTGCGAGGACTCTCCTTCCTTTCGGCGAGTAGGTGAAGGTCACTCTCTGGCCATGAGGCTTATGGCGCTGTGAAGGCGCCAACAAACTGGTGGCACAAGTCTGCCCAAGAAGAAATAGAGCTGTCCGGCAAGTGCATGAGCCAGGATCTGACGTTTGGCTTGAGCACTAGAGGAAAGTAGTTGGCGAGGATCTTGTCATCTCGGTCCCCCGCAGCTTGCACTGCGATGGTGTAGATGCTGAGGAACTCCGATGGGTGTGTCTTGCCATCATACTTTTCTGGCACATCTAGTTTGAAGTTTTTCTTGTCGGGCCACCGGACTTGCCGCAGCTCTCGAGTGAACGCAGGACAACCTACCGCGTACGGCAAGTCGCCTGGTTCCCCTGGCGCATGCATATCGACAGTGGGCCCGGCGCGTTGGTCTGATTGACGACGCGCTTCTCTTGGCCTTCGTACGGGTTCGGCGTCTTCTTCTTGCCGTTCTCGGAGAACTTGGCGCTGGTCGCGACGAGCTCGCGGATCCGACGACGCTGTGGAGTCGTTGTCGAGGTGGATCCGGCGAGTCGGCGATCTTGGCCTTCGGGAAGGGGAGTGTACGGTGGGTGCACCCCCGCAAGTCTCGTCGCCATCAGCTCGCGCCTTGTCGCCTTGCCGCGGCTGCGAAGCACTCGGTTGCCGCGGGACGTCGCCGTTGGCGAAGCCGATGAGACTCTGAATTGTGGCCCTCGATTAAATCGACCTTATCGGCCGTTGGAGGGTAATCTAGAAATGGCGAGCTCTTGCCAAGGCTTCGCTGGTGTGGTGGGTGGCGTGGCGTGCGTGGCGAGAACGGAGGTGCTCGGACTCCTAACCAAGTTAGGAGGAGCAGCATCCATGGCGAGCGTACTCCACTCGCACCGGCATCTTGAGGTGCATGCAGGTCTCGAGGGCCTCGGGATACTCCGGCTTGGCCTTGATCCAGCGGCGTATGGTGCGCGAGCATCATGTATTGTCGGTCCCGCGCCTCCTGCGAAGGAGCGGTGCGGACTCGGACGCCGGCGTCTGTGCTGCCTTGTCCTTGGACTGGCGGCATTGTGGGCTCTCTCGGCGGCGCGGTTCCTCGCTAGCGTTTCCCCCACCACTGATTGCTCGGTGGTGGTGGGTTCAACGCGACGGCTCTGCTGCTGCCGAAGACTTCTTCTTGGCGCCATGTTGACGAAGATGTCGATGAAGTTGCTCGTGGGACCGCGGATCGGGTTCACACAGCCTCGCGCCCCTACTGCGCGCCAAATATGTCGGGGAGGGCTGATCGTCTCCCACGAACACCTATGGGACCTGAGTCCCTTGTGGTTCGGAGGGGGCGGAGATTACGAAGAGCGGATCGGCGATGCACACGAGCAGATTTACCCAGCTTCGGAGCTCTCCGAGAGATAATACTCCTCTGCTGCTTTATGGATTATCTTGTGTTCTTGCTAGGGAGCAATGGGAGCTACAAGACCTAGCTTTGAGTGTGGTTTTGTATGAGTAAGATGAACTAAGCCGGGCGGACCGAACCCTTTCTCACGTTGCACTTGGGCCTCCTTTTATAGGCACAAGGGTCTCCACATGTGGCAAGTAGACAAGGGTAAGATAGTAAAAACATAGGTTGGTACACGCACTATACGATGTCTGATAATCTATACCTAACTCGGCGGCAAGGGACAAGAGTCATCAATGCCCGTCTCGATCACCCGAACGAGGTAACGAGGACCGTCAAGTGCGCCTCCGTTTGCCACGATGGTAGCTTGTCGCCGCTTATCGCTACTCCCGCTGGCTGCACAGCCGGTCGACACGCGTGCTTGGGAGAGCCCGTGGTGACACGTTGGCGGGTGAGCTGGAGCGGAGATGAAGAGAGGTTGCCGCCCGTCAAAGCGCCTTGCCTTGGCAGGAACCTTGTCGCGCTTGGGGATCGGCGCCCACCAAGCCTTCCGGCAAGGTCCCTTGCCGGGTCTTGTTTTCGAAGGGCGCGGAGGTCTTGGCGGGCGCCCGGCAAGGCTTGCCGCGGGGATGCTGCGATTGCCCGTGCACAGGTTCGGGTACTAAGGTACCCCTACTTTAGTACACCGACAGTCGTAATCGTACTTTACTAGATATGGTGTGATCTATGATATCTATTTCCGATTTACCGCTATCGTTTTGGGGTTATGCTTTAGAGACGGCCGCATTCACGTTAAATAGGACACCATCAAAATCCGTTGAGACGACACCTTATGAACTATGGTTTGGCAAGAAACCAAAGTTGTCGTTTCTGAAAGTTTGGGGTTGCGATGCTTATGTGAAAAAGCTTCAACCTGATAAGCTTGAACCCAAATCGGGAAAATGTGTCTTCATAGGATACCCAAAGGAGACAATTGGGTTATACCTTCTATCACAGATCCGAAGGCAAGACATTCGTTGCTAAGAATGGATCCTTTCTAGAGAAGGAGTTTCTCTCGAAAGAAGTGAGTGGGAGGAAAGTAGAACTTGATGAGGTATGATACCAGCTCCCTTATTGGAAAGTAGTTCATCACGAAATCGGTTTACGTGACACCTACACCGATTAGCGAGGAAGTTAATGATAATGATCATGAAACTTCAGATCAAGTTGTCACTGAACTTCGTAGATCAACCAGAATAAAATCTGCACCAGAGTGGTACGGTAATCCTATTCTGGAAGTCATGCTATGTAACTCCCCGGACACACCCGCCGGTGGTCGTTACTCCTGGCGGGATCTAGCCTGGCCCCACAGATCAATACTAGTCTTTTCCATGCACTTTGTCCTCACTTATGCGCACCGGGAGCAACTTCGGTCGGTCACCCATCGACACTACTCCAAGCTGAGCACGCTTAACTTTGGAGTTACGTCGAATGGGCTCCGGAAAAGAAGGAATTCCTTATTGATATGATTAGTCTATCATCCCTAATAAGCCAGGCTATCACATACACCCCCCACTCGGAGGAACCGGCGTCCTCGTCGGGCCACGAGAACGTCCCTCTTGGCACAAGCGTCGTGCTTCGGTCCGTACATGTGCCATGTCGGGTGCCTGACGGGTCACAAGCGTCATGAACAACATGACCACGCACCTGTCCGCAACCATCCGTGTAACCGTGAGGGTCGGCTCTGATACCAACTTGTAACGCCCTCGATGCGTCTATATCTCCCACGTGTCGAGGCACGACTTAGAGGCATAACCGCATTGAAAGCAATGTCGCAAGTGAGGTAATCTTCACACAACCCATGTAATACATAAGGGAAAGAGATACATAGTTGGCTTACAGTCGCCACTTCACACAATGCATAAATAAACATCCATCATTCAGATTACACTCAAGGTCCGACTACGGAACCAAAATAAAGAAGATACCCCAAATGCTACAGATCCCGATCGTCCCAAGCTGGCTCCACTCACGATGATCGGGAAAAGACACATAGTAACGACCACGTTCCTCATCGAACTCCACTTGAGCTCGGTTGCGTCACCTGCCTTTGGCATCGTCGGCACCTGCAACTGTTTTGGTAGAATCTGTGAGTCACGGGGACTCAGCAATCTCACACCAGCGAGATCAAGACTATTTGAGCTTATAGGAAGGACAGAGTTGTGAGGTGGAGCTGCAGCAGCGACTAGCATATATGGTGGCTACATCGCAAAAGAGAGCGAGAAGATAAGCAAGGCACAGACGTGAAGCTAGTAGCGATCAAGAAGTGATCCTGAACTACTTCGTCAAACATAACTCCAACACCGTGATCACTTCCGGACTCCACGAGAAGAGACCATCACAGTTACACACTTGATTGATGTGTATTTTAATTGAGGTCAACTTCAGGTTTTCTACAACGGACATTAACAAATTCCCATCGCCTCATAACCGCGGGCACGGCTTTGAAAGATAATACCTGCGGGGTGTCCCAACTTAGCCCATTATAAGCTCTCACGGTCAACGAAGGATATTCCTTCTACGGGAAGACCCGATCAATCTCGGAATCCCGGACTACAAGACATTTCGACAGCAATAAAACAAGACCAGCAAAGCCGCCCGAATGTGCCGACAAATCCCGATAGGAGCTGCACATATCTCGTTCTCGTGGCACACGGATTGTCAAACTTCCGATAGGCCATCTCGAGTTGCCCTGATGGCCACCGCGGTGACGAGTTTGGACCAGCACTCGAGGAGAACTGGCCGGGGTTAAAATAAAGATGACCCTCGGGCTCGCGAAAACCGGGGGAAAAGGCTTAGGTGGCAAATGGTAAAACCAAAGTTGGGCCTTGCTGGGCGAGTCTTATTCAAAGCGAACTGTCAAGGGGTCCCATAAATCACCCAACCGTGGAAGAGCGAAATCAAGGAACATAACACCGGTATGGCGGAAACTAGGGTGGCAAGAGTGGAACAAAACACCGGGCATAAGGCCGAGCCTTCCACCCTTTACCAAGTATATAGATGCATTAATTATAGCAGATATATATTGTGATATCCCCAACAAGTAAACATGTTCCAATAAGTAACAACATCTCCATGTTCCAACAAGGAACAAACTTCAACTTCACCTGCAACTAGCAACGCTATAAGAGGGGCTGAGCAAAGCGGGAACATAGCCAATCAACAGTTTGCTAGGAAAGGATGGTTAGGGGCTGACATGGCAATATGGGTGTCATGATATAGCAAGTGGTAGGCATCGTGGCATAGGCATAGCAAAAGAGCGAGCAACTAGCATAGCAAAGATAGAAGTGATTTCGAGGGTATGGTCATCTTGCGCAATGTTCTCGAGTTGTCGAAAGCTTGATCCTCGTAAGCATTCTCAACAGGTTCCTCGTTCACGTGCTCGTCTCCGGCTCTACCCAAAGCAAGAACACAAACAAAGGAACCACAATAAATCACGGTGCAATGCACAAACAACATGATGCAAAACATGACATGATATGCGAGATGTGATATGCAATGCGTATGCGGCGCTCGGAAGGAAAATGATGAACCAGGCATCAACTTGGCGAACCAAGTATTCCACTGGAAAGATGAGATGATTTCGGTTGAAATCGATATAAAGATCACCGGAATCGGATGCACGGTTTGCAAATGACAAGCAAAACAAGAATGGCACAAATCTGCCATTAACAACATGATGCCACTTAGCAAGCAACAAGAAATTAAGCTACTGCACCCAAACGTACCAACAAAGTATATGGCAGTGATCTACTCAAGATGCTTGACAAAAGATGAACACTGAGCTACGGCTAATTCACAACATAACAGGTTCAAACAAGCATGGCAAACCTGTAGCATTATAACAAGAAATCACGGTGCCTTGCTTCTCTTCTCGCTCTCTTTTGCGATGTAGCCACCATATATGCTAGTCGCTTGCTGTAGCTCCACCTCACAACTCTGTCCTTCCTATAAGCTTAAATAGTCTTGATCTCGCGGGTGTGAGATTGCTGAGTCCCGTGACTCACAGATTCTACCAAAACAGTTGCAGGTGCCGGCGATGCCGGTCAGGTGGCGCAACCAAGCTCAAGTGGGAGTTCGATGAGAGGCGTGGTCGTTACTATGTGTCTTTTTCCGATGATCGATAGTGGAACCCAGTTGGGACGATCGGGGATCTGTGTAGCATTTGGGGTATCTTCTTTATTTTGGTTCCGTAGTCGGACCTTGAGTGTAATCTGAATGATGGATGTTTATTTATGCATTGTGTGAAGTGGCGACTGTAAGCCAACTATGTATCTCTTTCCCTTATGTATTACATGGGTTGTGTGAAGATTACCTCACTTGCGACATTGCTTTCAATGCGGTTATGCCTCTAAGTCGTGCCTCGACACGTGGGAGATATAGCCGCATCGAGGGCGTTACATGCTACTAGATCATGGTGAACCTACGAACTATGAAGAAGCGATGGTGAGCCCAGATTCATAAAATGGCTTGAAGCCATGAAATCTGAGATGGGATCCATGTATGA
>JAHIAM010014353.1:0-11887 GCA_021605205.1 Aegilops longissima
AAAGGTGCATCTACATACCCTTGTAGATCGCGGCGAAGCGTTCAAGAGAGCGGGGTTGATGAGTCGTACTCGCCGTGATCCAAATCACCGATGACCGGCCAACGGCAGACGGCACCTCCGCGTTCAACACCGTCGGTTTGGGAAGGCGTATCCTCCTTCTTGATCTAGCAAGGGAAGGAGAGGTTGATGGAGATCAACAACATGGCGGCGTGGTGGTGGATGCGGTGGGGATCTCGGCAGGGCTTCGCAAGCTCTACGGAGGAGGAGGTGTTGGAGAGGGAGAGGGATCGCCGAGGGCTGAGTGCGCAGCCCTCCCTCCCCACTATATATAAGCCCCTTGAGGCGCCGACCCTAGAGATGCACTCTCCAAGGGAGTGTTGAGGCGTAGTAATTTCAAAAAATTCCTCTACTGCAAGATCATGGTGATGACATAGCAGAGAGGGAGAGTGTATGTCCACGTACCCTCGTGAAGCCGTGTGCAGCGTTATGACAAGCGGTTGATGTAGATCGTGCGTCTTCACGATCCGACCGATCCAAGTACGAGCGTCGGCACCTCCGAGTTCACCGCGTTCGGCCGATGGCGATCCGTGCCGGATCCAACCGCGTCGAGATGAGTTCCGTCGACTTTAGCAGCGTGGTGGCGATGATGATGCTCCACCCGGCGCTTGAAGCTTCAGCCTAAGCTCGGCTGACGATATGACCAAGTGGAATATGGTGGAGGGGCACGCACTTTGGCTAAAGAACGATCCGTAAATCAACTTGTTGTGTCATGGCATGCTTTGCCTTTGATATATAAGGGAGGGAGGGGAGGTGCGGCAATGCCTCATAAGTGCGCCCTGGAGGTCCTACTCCCAGGAGTAGGACTCCCCTCTTCCTTGTTGGAGAAGGAAGGGGAGGGAAGAGAGGAAGAGGCGCCGCCCCCTCTCCTTGTCCTATTGTTACTAGGGGGAGGGGCATGACCTGACACCTGGCGACCCTCCTCTTCTCCCTCATGGCCCACTAAGGCCAATATCCCCGGGAGGTTCAGTAACCCCGTTGTTCGGTAAAATCCGATTTCACCGGAACCATTCCGATATCAAATATAGGCTTCAATATATCAATCTTTGTCTCGACCATTTGAGACTCCTCGTCATGTCCGTGATCACATCCGGGACTCGAACAACTTGGTACATCAAAACTTATAAACTCATAATAAACTGTCGCCGTAACGTTAAGCGTGCGGACCCTCGGGTTCGAGAACTATGTAGACATGACCTAGAACTATTCTCGGTCAATAACCAATAGCGGAACCTGGATGCCCATATTGGTTCCTCCACATATTCTCGAAGATCTTTATCGGTCAAACCGCGTAACGACATCGTTGTTCCCTTTGTCATCGGTATGTTACTTGCGAAGAGAGATTCGATCGTGGGTATCAATACCTAGTTCAATCTCGTTACCGGCAAGTCTCTTTACTCGTTCCATAATACATCATCTCACAACTAACTTATTAGTTGCAATGCTTGCAAGGCTTATGTGATGTGTATTACGAGAAGCCTAGAGATACCTCTCCGACAATCGGAGTGACAAAACCTAATCTCGAAATCGCCAACCCAACATGTACCTTTAGGAACACCTGTAGTACTCCTTTATAATCACCCGATTCACGTTGTGACGTTTGGTAGCACCAAAGTGTTCCTCCGATAGCAGGAGTTGCATAATCTCATAGTTACGAGGAACATGTATAAGTCATGAAAAGCAATAGCAATATACTAAGCGATCAAGTGCTAAGCTACTTGGAATGGGTCATGTCAATCACATCATTCTCCTAATGATGTGATCCCATTAATCAAATAACAACACATGTCTATGGTTAGGAAACATAACCATCTTTGATTAATAAAGCTAGTCAGTAGAGGCATACTAGTGACTATATGTTTGTCTATGTATTCACACATGTATTATGTTTCGGTTAATACAATTCTAGCATGAATAATAAACATTTATCATGATGATGAAATAAATAATAACTTTATTATTGCCTCTAGGGCATATTTCCTTGAGTCTCCACTTGCACTAGAGTCAATAATCTAGATTACAGATAATGATTCTAACACCCATGGAGTCTTGGTGCTGATCATGTTTTGCTCGTGGAAGAGGCTTAGTCAGCGGTTCTGCAACATTCAGATCCGTATGTATCTTGCAAATCTCTATGTCTCCCACTTGGACTTGGTCCCGAATGGAATTGAAGCGTCTCTTGATATGCTTGGTCCTCTTGTGAAATCTGGATTCCTTTGCCAAGGCAATTGCACCGATATTGTCAGCGAAGATCTTCATTGGTCCCGATGCACTAGGTATGACACCTAGATCGAAATGAACTCTTTCATCCAGACTCCTTCATTTGCTGCTTCGAAGCAGCTATGTACTCCGCTTCACATGTAGATCCGCCGCCGACTTTGTTTAGAAGCTGCACCAAGCGGCTCCACCGTTTAATAAAACACATATCCGGTTTGCGATTTAGAATCGTCCGGATCGTGTCATCAACTTACATCGGCGTAACCATTTCGACTAGCTCTTTGTCACCTCCATATCTGAGAAACATATCCTTAGTCCTTTTCCGGTATTTCAGGATGTTCTTGACGCTGTCGGTGATCCACTCTGGATTACTTTGGTACCTTCCTGCCAAGCTTATTGCTAAGCATCGTGGTCTGGTACACATGACATTGCATACATGATAGAGCCTATGGCTGAAAGCATAGGAACATCTTTCATTTTCTCTCTATCTTCTGCTGTGGTGGGGCATTGAGTCAGACTCAATTTCACACCTTGTAATACAGGTAAAATCCTTTCTTTGCTGATCCATTTTTGAACTTTTCAAAACTTTATCAAGGTATGTGCTTTGTGAAAGTCCAATTAAGCGTCTTGATCTATCTCTATAGATCTTGATGCCCAATATATAACAACTTCACGAGGTCTTTCATTGAAAAACTTTTATTCAAGTATCCTTTTATGCTATCCAGAAATTCTATATCATTTCCAATCAATAATATGTCATCACATATAATATCAAAAATGCTCTGAGCTCCCACTCACTTTCTTGTAAATACGAGAGCTTCTCCAAAAGTCTGTATAAAACCATATGCTTTGATCACACTATCAAGCGTTTATTCAACTCTAGAGAGGCTTGCGCCAGACCATAAATTGATCGCTGGAGCTTGCACACTTTGTTAGCACCTTTTGGATCAACAAAACCTTACAGTTGCATCATATACAACTCTTCTTCTAGAAATCCATTCAAGAATGCAGTTTTACATCCATTTGCCAAATTTCATAATCATAAAATGCAGCAATTGCTAACATGATTGGACAGACTTAAGCATCGCTCTGGTGAGAAAGTCTCATCGTAGTCAACCCCTTGAACTTGTCGAAAACCTTTTGCAACAAGTCGAGCTTTATAAACGATTACATTACCATCAGCGTCGGTCTTCTTCTTAAAGATCCATTTATTCTCAATGGCTTGCCGATCATGAACAAGTCAACCAAGAATCCATACTTTGTTCTCATACATGGATCCCATCTCAGATTTCATGGCTTCGACCATTTTGCGAATCTGGGCTCACCATCGCTTCTTCATAGTTTGTAGGTTCACCATGGTCAAGTAACATGACTTCGAGAATAGGATTACCGTACCACTGCAGTGCGGATCTTACTCTAGTTGACCTCGTGAGTTCGATAGAAACTTGATGAAGTTTCATGATCATCATCATTAACTTCCTCACTAATTGGTGTAGGTGTCACGGAACGATTTCTTGATGAACTATTTTCAATAAGGGGGCTGGTCTGCATTACCTCATCAAGTTCTACTTTTCTCCCACTCACTTCTTTAGAGAGAAACTCCTTCTCTAGAAAGGATCCATTCTTAAGCGAATGTCTTGCCTTCGGATCTGTGATAGAAGGTGTACCCAAGCTGTTCCTTTGGGTATCCTATGAAGACACATTTTTCCGATTTGGGTTCAAGCTTATCGGGTTGAAGTTTTTTCACATAAGCATCGCAGCCCCAAACTTTGAAGCGACAACTTTGGTTTCTTGCCAAACCATAGTTCATAAGGTGTCGTCTTAGCAGATTTTGATGGTGCCCTATTTAGCGTGAATGCGGCGTCTCTAAAGCATAACCCCAAAGCGATAGCGGTAAATCGGTAAGAGACATCATAGATCGCACCATATCTAGTAAAATCACGATTCTGACGTTCGGACACACCATTCTGCTGTGGTGTTCCGGTGGCGTTAGTTACTTGAAACTATTCCATTGTTTTCAAATGTAGACCAAACTCGTAACTCAAATATTCTCCTCCACGATCAGATCGTAGAAATTTTATTTTCTTGTTACGATGATTTTCAACTTCACTCTGAAATTCTTTGAACTTTTCAAATGTTTCAGATTTATGCTTCATTAAAGATATACCCATATCTGCTCAAATCATCTGTGAAGGTGAGAAAATAACGATATCCTACTGAGCTTCAACATTCATTGGACCACATACATACGTATGTATGATTTCCAACAAATCTGTTGCTCTCTCCATAGTTCAGGAGAAGCGGTGTTTTAGTCATCTTGCCTATGAGGCACGGTTACATAAGTACCAAGTGATTCATAATCAAGTGATTCCAAAAGTCCATCGTATGGAGTTTCTTCATGCGCTTTACACCGATATGACCTAAGCAAAGCGATTGCCACAAATAAGTTGCACTATCATTATTAACTCTGCATCTTTTGGCTTCGACATTATGAATATGTATTACTACTATCGAGATTTAATAAAAATAGACCACTCTTCAAGGGTGCATGACCATAAAGATATTACTCATATAAATAGAACAACCATTATTCTGATTTAAATGAATAACCGTCTAGCATCAAACAAGATCCGGATATAATGTTCATGCTCATGGCGGCACCAAATAACAATTATTTAGGTCTAAAACTAATCCGAAGGTAGATGTAGAGGTAGCGTGCCGACCGCGATCACATCGACTTTGGAACCATTTCCCAGCGCGCCGTCACCTCGTCCTTTGCCGGTCTCGCTTATTCCGTAGTCCTGTTTTTGAGTTGCAAATATTAGCAGAAACCAGATTATCAAATACCCGGTGCTACTACGAGCTCTAGTAAGGTACACATCAATAACATGTATATCACATATACCTTTGTTCACCTTGCCATCCTTCTTATCCGCCAAATACTTGGGGCAGTTCGCTTCCGATGACCAGTTTGCTTGCGGTAGAAACACTCGGTTTGGGCTTAGGTCCAGACTTGGGTTTCTTCTCTTGAGCAACAACTTTCTTGCTGTTCTTTTGAAGTTCCCTTCTTCTTCCCTTTGCCCTTTTCTTGAAACTAGTGGTCTTGTTGACCATCAACACTTGATGCTCTTTCTTGATTTCTACCTCCAGCTTTTAGCATTGCGAAGAGCTGGGGAATTGTCTTTGTCATCCCTTGCATATTATAGTTCATCACGAAGCTCTTGTAGCTTGGTGGCGATGATTGGAGAATTACATCAATGACACTATCATCCGGAAGATTAACTCGGTTGAATCAAGTGATTATTATACCCGAGACATTTTGAGTATATGCTCCTTGCCAGAACTATTCTCCTCCATCTTGCAGCTATAGAACTTATTGGAACTTCATATCTCTCAATCGGGCATTTGCTTGAAATATTAACTTCAACTCTTGGAACATCTCATATGCTCCATAGCGTTCAAGCGTCGTTGAAGACCGGTTCTAAGCCGTAAAGCATGGCTGCTGAACTATAAGTAGTCATCGACTTTGCTACGCGAGACGTTCACAACCACGGCGTTGCTCCTGCGGCAGGCTGGCACCGGCGGTGCTTCGGGGCGTAATTCTTACAATGCAGCAATGAGGATAATCCTCAAATTCGGACCCAGTCCGTGTAATTGCTACCATCATCTTTCAGCTTTGCTTTCTCAAGGAGCATTAAAATTCAACGGAACAACAGCGAGCCATCTATCTACAGTAAACATAGACAAGCAAAATACTATCGGTACTAAGTTCATGATAAATTTAAGTTCAATTAATCATATTAAGAACTCCCATAGATAGACATCTCTCTAGTCATCTAAGTGATTACGTGATCCAAATCAACTAAACCATGTAACCGATCATCCGTGAGATGGAGTAGTTTTCAATGGTGAACATCACTATGTTGATCATATCTACTATATGATTCACGCTCGACCTTTCGGTCTCCGTGTTCGAGAGCCATATCTGCATATGCTAGGCTCGTCAAGTTTAACTGAGTATTCGCGTGTGCAAAGCTGGCTTGCACCGTTGTAGATGGGCGTGAAACTTATCACCCGATCATCACGTGGTGTGCAGGCACGACGAACTTTGCAGCGGTGCATACTCGAGGAGAACACGTCTTGATAATTTTTAGTGAGAGATCATCTTAAAATGCTACCGTCAATCAAAGCAAGATAAGATGCATAAAGGATAAACATCACATGCAATCAATATAAGTGATATGATATGGCCATCATCATCTTGTGCTTGTGATCTCCATCTCGAAGCACGTCGTGATCACCATAAGTCACCGGTAGCGACACCTTGATCTCCATCGTAGCATCGTTGTCGATCTCGCCAACTATTGCTTCTACGACTATCGCTACGCAGTGATAAAGTAAAGCAATTACATGGCGTTGCATTTCATACAATAAGCGACAACCATATGGCTCCTGCCGATTGCGATAACTTCGGTTACAAAACATGATCATCTCATACAATAAAATATAGCATCACGTCTTGACCATATCACATCACAACATGCAAAAACAAGTTAGGCGTCCTCTACTTTGTTGTTGCAAGTTTTACGTGGCTGCTACGGGCTGAGCAAGAACCGTTCTTACCTCGCATCAAAACCACAGCGATAGTTTGTCAAGTTGGTGCTGTTTTAACCTCATAAGGACGGGCGTAGCCGCTTTCCGTTCAACTAAAGTGAGAGACAGACACCCGCCGGTCACCTTTAAGCAGCGAGTGCTCGAGCGGTGAAACCAGTCTCGCGTAGCGTCTGCGCGTAATGTCGGTCCGGGCGCTTCATCTCACAATACCGCGAACCAAAGTATGACATCTTTGGTAAGCGGTATGACTATATCGCCCACAACTCACTTGTGTTCTACTCGTGCATATGACATCAACGCATAAAAACACGCTCGGATGCCCTGTTGGGGAGCGTAGTAATTTCAAAAAATTTCCTACGCTACGCCAAGATCATGGTGATGGCATAACAGCGAGAGGGAAATGTTGTCACGTACCCTCGTGAACCCGTAAGTAGCAGGCGTTATAACAACGCGATTGATGTAGTCGTGCGTCTTCACGATCCGACGATCAGAAGTACGAGCGTAACGGCACCTCCGAGTTCAGCTGCGTTCAGCTCGATGGCGATCCCGGACTCCGATCCAACAAGCGTCGGGGATGAGTTCCGTCGACCGCGGCGAGCGTGGTAACGATGATGATGCTCAAACGTGAGGCTTCGCCTAAGCTCAGCGACGATATGACCCGAAGTGGAATATGGTGGAGGGGCACCGCACCTGCACTGAGGCGATCCGTAGATCAACTTGTGTGTCATGGGGTGCCCCCCCCGTATATAAAGGAGGAGGGGGTGCGGCCGGCCCTCAAGGGAGGCGCTGGAGGAGTCCTACTCCACAGGATGGACTCCCCTTCCTAGTTGGAGAAGGAAGGGGGAGGAAAGAAGGAAGAGGCGTCCCCTCTCCTTGTCCTATTCGGACTAGGGGGAGGCGGCGGTGGCCTGGCAGCCTCCTCTTCCCTCCCTTGGCCCATAAGGCCCAATATCCCGGGAGGTTCGGTAACCCCGGTGTTAAGTCAAAATCCAGGTTTCACCGGGATTATTCCGAAGTCCAAACATAGGCTTCCAATATATCAATCTTTATGTCTACCATTTGAGACTCCTCGTCATGTCCGTGATCACATCCGGGACTCCAAACAAACTTCGGTACATCAAAACTTATAAACTCATAATAAGCTGTCATCGTAGCGTTAAGCGTGCGGACCCTACGGATTCGAGAACTATGTGAGACATGACCTAGAAACTATTCTCGGTCAATAACCAATAGCGGAACACGGATGCCCATATTGGTTCCTACATATTCTCGAAGATCTTTATCGGTCAGACCGCATAATGACATCGTTGTTCCCTTTGTCATCGGTATATTTACTTACGAGAGATTGATCGTCGGTATCAATACCTAGTTCAATCTAATTACCTTAGGCAAATCTCTTTACTTCGTTCAGTAATACATCATCTCACAACTAACTTATTAGTTACAATGCTTGCAAGGAAGCTTATGTGATGTGTATTACGAGAAGGCCTAGAATACCTCTCAGTAAATCGGAGTGACAAAACCTAATCTCGAAATCGCCAACCTAACATGTACCTTTGGAGACACCATAGTACTCCTTTATAATCACCCGATTCGTTGTGACGTTTGAAATTAGCACCAAAGTGTTCCTCCGGTGGCAGGGAGTTGCATAATCTCATAATTACAGGAACATGTATAAGTCATGAAAGAAAGCAATAGCAATATACTAAGCGATCAAGTGCTAAGCTAGCAGGAATGGGTCATATCAATCACATCATTCTCCTAATGATGTGATCCCATTAATCAAATAACAACATGTCTATGGTTAGGAAACATAACCATCTTTGATTAATGAGCTAGTCAAGTAGAAGCATACTAGTGACTATATGTTTGTCTATGTATTCACACATGTATTATATTTCCGGTTAATACAATTCTAGCATGAATAATAAACATTTATCATGATATGAAATAAATAATAACTTTATTATTGCCTCTAGGGCATATTTCCTTAACGGCCAAGGGGGGGCTTAAGAAACCCCCCCTGGGTTTCCTGCCTAGGGGGGAGGCCCAAGGCACCAACCCCCGATGGTTCCCTCCCACTTCATATGGGGCCCTCGGATTGGCCCCATGGACCCAGGGACCCTTCGGTGGTCTGGTAAATCGGTGACCCCAAACTTTCCCGATGGCGCTTGACTTCCTATATATAAATCTTTATCTGGACCATCGGAACTCCTCGTGGCGTCGGGATCTCACGGGACTCCAAACAACTTTGGGTTACTACATACTTTCTCTACAACCCTGTGAGGGTCCGGATTGGGGGTGTGGGATAGTGAACTATCACCGTTGGCGGACTCCAAGACTATGAAGATACAAGATTTAAACTTGTCCCTTGGATGGGACTTTCCTTGGCGTGGAAGGCAAGCTTGGCGTCAATATGTAGATCTCCTACCATTTAACCGACTCTGTGTAACCCTAACCTATCCGGTGTCTATATAAACCGGAGGGTTTTAGTCCTGGGACAAACAACAATCATACCAAGGCTAGCTTCGGGTTTAGCCTCCTTGATCTCTTTAATCTTTTGTACTACCCTATCATCAAATTAATCAAGGGGGTATATTACCTCCATCGAGAGGGCGAACCGGTAAAACATCGTGTCCCTTGTCTCTGTTACCATCCCCAGGCCCAGTTGGGACCCCTACGAGATGCCGGGTTTGACACCGACATTGGTGCTTTCATTGAATTCCTCTCTTTCCCATCGGTGGATCTCATCTTCTTTAAACGATACTTAATAAAGCCTTGGCCGGTGGAACTCTTGGCTGGGTTTCTCATACCGCTGTTGGCGGCGAGCGATGACCCTCAGTCCCGAACCAATCTCCATGTCAATGCGGAACTTGCCGACAGTTAGATCCCGATCGAGCTCTCCTCCTTAGCTCTTGGATGCCTCACAGGATCACCACGACTATGGCGGATCGGGCCTAAAACCGATCGAGAGATCAACTCTCCCGGGCTACCCATCATGTTCTGATAGAGGAATAGTCGGGCAATTCTTCTTCTATCTTAAGGACTAGCCGTCAATTCCCGATCCCTCCATGCAGTTCTGCGGAGGGGCGGATGTCGATCAAGCCCTGAACTTAAAAGTCGGGCGTGGTTGGACTCATTGGATAACACTCAAAATCAAACTTCGAGTTAGGAAACTTCTCGGCCCCTGAGTCCTAAATTGGCGGGGTTCGGATCTAGTTCCACCACCACCCAAACATTAGTGATCTCTCTGAATTCGGCAAGAGCCTGCTGAAACGATACATCATTCTTGGGCGATTCCTCCGGTTATGAGCAGGATAAGGACTGCAGGGAGGGCGCAATCCTAATTTTCTGCAATAATTGCGGACAGGAATTCTAGCGCCATAAGTTCTGAAATTACGCTTTGCTGACTCGGTGACCATAGTACAAAATCTTGTCGATGGAAGCGCTTGGAAAACGAAGAAAATTTTGGGATAATCCACGAATACATCCCTAGTCGAAACAAAAGGGTGCTTCATTATCAAGCCGAGGTTAAATACCAAAACCAAAACCCCTAAAGATGCTGAAACCGTCTTGGAGGGTTAGCTAAGCGGACCTGCAAAATTCATAGCCAGGCGCCACTCCAACTCATAGCCTTGAGCATGTTGGATACTCGACGGTGGCCAAAAGTGGCGAAGAGCTTCTAGCTAGAACCCAGCCAGCAACACCGATGCGGTGTTAACGAGTCTTCAAGACTTTACATCAAGTAACATGCAAAGCAACACTCCATAACCTTGCGAAGTCTACCAAGTAGCAACAATAAATCCATGGGTGACCGGCTATTACCTTTAATGCTAGTAGCGAACCTAAATTCGAACAACCGAGCACCGGACCGCATTGGTCCTCGGTCCGATAGTGGGCGGCTTTACGCCTTACTAAGGTACTCATGGATGGCGGCGTGGACTAAACCTCATCTATGAAACCCTCCGAAAAATGGAAATAGGTGGAACCGCATTGGCGAAGCAACACAACCTTTAGAGGAATAATCCCTAGCGGAAGCATGCTGCAGGGAAAAATCACCTTTGGATGTAGTGTTATTCATGGGACAATTACAGGTCGAGGAGGTCACATTTCAAGTGGCCCCGTTCAACAGCGGATATCATGCTTTATTAGGGCGAGAGGCATTCACAATTTTTCAAGCTATACCCCATTCGGGTACATCAAGCTTAAAATGCCGGACCTAACGGAATCATCACTCTTGCTAGTGATCTGAACATAGCACTCGCGAAAACAAGACAGCCGCACTAGCCCTCGAGGCACTATCCAAAGCCCTAGCGGCGAAGAACTCACCGCGATCGCTCCACGGTGAACGGGGCGATGTCATACTTGATAAAGATCCAAGTCCACCTCTTTTAAACCATCGGATGAAATAGTCAAATTCCAAGTCCACCAGCGGACCACAAAGGCGGCCTCCATTGGGGCACAATTAAACCCTCATGTAGGCGCGCCTCGAGAATTTCTATGAAAAGCTGGGACATCTTTGCAGGAACCCTTGGACATGCGGGAATCCCGTCGGTGGCGAGCACAGCCTAAATATCCTAAAGTTCAAGCCGTCAAATAGGCTCTTGGCTTTTAGAACCCAAGAGGCAGGCCATGGGAGAGAGCTAGCCAAACTTTTGGAAGCATTCATCAGAGATATAAAACATCGGATGGCTAGCAAACTGGTGATGGTACCAAGAAGGATAAATCCTGGCGCCTATGTGTCGATTTAAAGACCTTAATAAGGCTTGCCCAAGGATCCTTCCCCTCCCGAATTGATCAAATTATCGGCCTTCTGGAGGCACGACTCATTGTGCTTCCTCGGCGTACTCCGGCTACCACCAAATCAAGATGGCGGGCAGAACCAAGCTGCAACAACATTCATCACTCCATCGGCCCGTTACGCTTCAACACAATGCCCTTTGGGCTCAAAAGCGGCGCAACATATCGGCGCATGATTGGACATTCGGCAAACCAGATC
>JAHIAM010014355.1:0-29913 GCA_021605205.1 Aegilops longissima
TCATCAACACTCAAAGTTTTGGCGGATTCTGGCCCATTTCTTGGACTATTACTCACTATTTTGGGGTCCGGGTGATTTCCACGATTGGCGAACCATGGGGTGCGATTACATGTCGGTCAACAACACTTCGTGGTTTTGTGGATTCGACCCGTTTAGTGGACTATTACTCACCGTTTTAGGGTCCCAGCGATTTCCATGGTTGTTGAACCCGGGCGCTTACATGTCGGTTATCAACAATCGCGGTGTTGGCGATTCTGGCCCATTTCTTGGACTATTACTTAATTTTGGGGTTCGGGTGATTTCCATGATTGGCGAATATCGGGCTGCGTTTATGTGTCGATCATCAACTTTTCATGATTTTGGCGATTCTGGCCCGTTTCATGAGCTATTACTCATTGATTGGGGTCCTGGCGACTACCATGATTGCGAACCCGAAGTGCGTTTATGTATCGTTCATCAATAATCCAAGGTTTGTTCGATTCTGGGCTCTTTCATGGACTATTACTCACCGTTTTGGGGTCCAAAGCAATTTCCATGGTTGTTGAACCCCAAGGTGCGCTTCGTGTCGGTCCTCAACTTTTCGCGGTTTTGGCGATTCTGGCCCGTTTCGTGGACTATTACTCACTAATTTGGGGTCCTGGCGATTACCATGATTGGCGAACCCGGGGTGTGTTTATCATCGTTCATCAATAATCCTAGGTTTTTCGATTCTGGGCTCTTTCATGGACTATTACTCACCATTTTGGGGTCCCAATATAAGCGATTTCCATGGTTGTTGAACCCCAAGGTCTGCTTACATGTCGGTCGTCAACACTCACAGTTTTTGTCGATTCTGACCTGCTTTGTGGACTACTACTCACCGTTTTGGGGTCCCAAGAAATTTCCACGATTGCTGAACCCCGGGGTGCGCTTACGTGTCGGTCATCAACAATACATAATTTTGGCAGATTCTGGCCCATTTGGTGGACTATTACTCACCGTTTGGGGTCCCAGCGATTTCCACGATTGAGGATCTCCGGGTTGCGTTTACGTGTCCGTCGTCCAACACTCACCTTTTTGGGGTCCGGAAGTGATTTCCATAGTTGTTGAACTCCAAGGTGTGCTTACGTGTCGATCACCAACACTCATAGTTTTGGCGATTCTGGCCCGTTTAGTGGACTATTACTCACTATTTTGGGGTCCGGAGTTATTTTTATGATTGGCGAACCCGGGGTGTCGATCATCAACTTTTCGCGGTTTTGTCGATTCGACTCGTTTGGTGGACTATTACTCACCGTTTTAGGGTCCCAGCGATTTCCATGGTTGTTGAATCCGGGGTGTGCTTACGTGCGGTAATCAACAACGCGATGTTAACTGATTCTGTCGGTTTCATGGACTATTACTCACTGTTTTGGGGTCGAAGTGATTTCCACGATTGGCGAACCCGGGGTGCGTTCGTGTCGGTCATCAACGCTTGCGGTTTTGTCGATTCTGACCCGTTTAGTGGACTATTACTCACCGTTTTGGGGTCCCAAAGCGATTTCCACTATTGTTGAACCCGGGGTGCGCTTACGTGTTGGTCATCAACAATCGCAATATTGGCTGATTCTGGCCCATTTCGTGGACTATTACTCACTGTTTGGGGACCTGGCGATTTCCACGATTGACAATCCCGGGAGTGCGTTTACGTGTCGTCGTCAACACTCACACTTTTGGCGATTCGACCGTTTCGTGGACTATTACTCACCGTTTTGGGGTCGGCGATGTCCATAGTTGTTGAACCCCATGGTGCGCTTACGTGTCGATCATCAACACTCAAAGTTTTGGCGGATTCTGGCCCATTTCTTGGACTATTACTCACTATTTTGGGGTCCGGGTGATTTCCACGATTGGCGAACCATGGGGTGCGATTACATGTCGGTCAACAACACTTCGTGGTTTTGTGGATTCGACCCGTTTAGTGGACTATTACTCACCGTTTTAGGGTCCCAGCGATTTCCATGGTTGTTGAACCCGGGCGCTTACATGTCGGTTATCAACAATCGCGGTGTTGGCGATTCTGGCCCATTTCTTGGACTATTACTTAATTTTGGGGTTCGGGTGATTTCCATGATTGGCGAATATCGGGCTGCGTTTATGTGTCGATCATCAACTTTTCATGATTTTGGCGATTCTGGCCCGTTTCATGAGCTATTACTCATTGATTGGGGTCCTGGCGACTACCATGATTGGCGAACCCGAAGTGCGTTTATGTATCGTTCATCAATAATCCAAGGTTTGTTCGATTCTGGGCTCTTTCATGGACTATTACTCACCGTTTTGGGGTCCAAAGCAATTTCCATGGTTGTTGAACCCCAAGGTGCGCTTACGTGTCGGTCCTCAACTTTTCGCGGTTTTGGCGATTCTGGCCCGTTCGTGGACTATTACTCACTAATTTGGGGTCCTGGCGATTACCATGATTGGCGAACCCCGGGGTGTGTTTATCATCGTTCATCAATAATCCTAGGTTTTTCGATTCTGGGCTCTTTCATGGACTATTACTCACCATTTTGGGGTCCCAATATAAGCGATTTCCATGGTTGTTGAACCCCAAGGTCTGCTTACATGTCGGTCGTCAACACTCACAGTTTTTGTCGATTCTGACCTGCTTTGTGGACTACTACTCACCGTTTTGGGGTCCCAAGAAATTTCCACGATTGCTGAACCGGGGTGCGCTTACGTGTCGGTCATCAACAATCATAATTTTGGCAGATTCTGGCCCATTTGGTGGACTATTACTCACCGTTTGGGGTCCCAGCGATTTCCACGATTGAGGATCTCGGGTTGCGTTCGTGTCCGTCGTCCAACACTCACCTTTTGGGGTCGGAAGTGATTTCCATAGTTGTTGAACTCCAAGGTGTGCTTACGTGTCGATCACCAACACTCATAGTTTTGGCGATTCTGGCCCGTTTAGTGGACTATTACTCACTATTTTGGGGTCCGGAGTTATTTTTATGATTGGCGAACCCGGGGTGTCGATCATCAACTTTTCGCGGTTTTTGTCGATTCGACTCGTTTGGTGGACTATTACTCACCGTTTTAGGGTCCCAGCGATTTCCATGGTTGTTGAATCCGGGGTGTGCTTACGTGCGGTAATCAACAATCGCGATGTTAACTGATTCTGTCGGTTTCATGGACTATTACTCACTGTTTTGGGGTCGAAGTGATTTCCACGATTGGCGAACCCGAGTGCGTTCGTGTCGGTCATCAACGCTTGCGGTTTTGTCGATTCTGACCCGTTTCGTGGACTATTACTCACCGTTTTGGGGTCCCAGCGATTTCCACTATTGTTGAACCGGGGTGCGCTTACGTGTTGGTCATCAACAATGCAACATTGGCTGATTCTGGCCCATTTCGTGGACTATTACTCACTGTTTGGGGACCTGGCGATTTCCACGATTGACAATCCCGGGGTGCGTTTACGTGTCGTCGTCAACACTCACACTTTTGGCGATTCGACCGTTTCGTGGACTATTACTCACCGTTTTGGGGTCGGCGATGTCCATAGTTGTTGAACCCCATGGTGCGCTTACGTGTCGATCATCAACACTCAAAGTTTTGGCGGATTCTGGCCCATTTCTTGGACTATTACTCACTATTTTGGGGTCCGGGTGATTTCCACGATTGGCGAACCATGGGGTGCGATTACATGTCGGTCAACAACACTTCGTGGTTTTGTGGATTCGACCCGTTTAGTGGACTATTACTCACCGTTTTAGGGTCCCAGCGATTTCCATGGTTGTTGAACCCGGGGCGCTTACATGTCGGTTATCAACAATCGCGGTGTTGGCGATTCTGGCCCATTTCTTGGACTATTACTTAATTTTGGGGTTCGGGTGATTTCCATGATTGGCGAATATCGGGCTGCGTTTATGTGTCGATCATCAACACTTTTCGATTTTGGCGATTCTGGCCCGTTTCATGAGCTATTACTCATTGATTGGGGTCCTGGCGACTACCATGATTGCGAACCCGAAGTGCGTTTATGTATCGTTCATCAATAATCCAAGGTTTGTTCGATTCTGGGCTCTTTCATGGACTATTACTCACCGTTTTGGGGTCCAAAGCAATTTCCATGGTTGTTGAACCCCAAGGTGCGCTTACGTGTCGGTCCTCAACTTTTCGCGGTTTTGGCGATTCTGGCCCGTTCGTGGACTATTACTCACTAATTTGG
Organism: Aegilops longissima; assembly: GCA_021605205.1. NCBI lineage: Eukaryota > Viridiplantae > Streptophyta > Magnoliopsida > Poales > Poaceae > Aegilops > Aegilops longissima. The sequence goes on from JAHIAM010014355.1 coordinate 4,193, forward strand.
GGTCCTGGCGATTACCATGATTGGCGAACCCGGGGTGTGTTTATCTGTCGTTCATCAATAATCCTAGGTTTTTCGATTCTGGGCTCTTTCATGGACTATTACTCACCATTTTGGGGTCCCAATATAAGCGATTTCCATGGTTGTTGAACCCCAAGGTCTGCTTACATGTCGGTCGTCAACACTCACAGTTTTTGTCGATTCGACCTGCTTTGTGGACTACTACTCACCGTTTTGGGGTCCCAAGAAATTTCCACGATTGCTGAACCCGGGAGTGCGCTTACGTGTCGGTCATCAACAATGTAATTTTGGCGATTCTGGCCCATTTGGTGGACTATTACTCACCGTTTGGGGTCCCAGCGATTTCCACGATTGAGGATCTCGGGTTGCGTTCGTGTCCGTCGTCCAACACTCACCTTTTGGGGTCGGAAGTGATTTCCATAGTTGTTGAACTCCAAGGTGTGCTTACGTGTCGATCACCAACACTCATAGTTTTGGCGATTCTGGCCCGTTTAGTGGACTATTACTCACTATTTTGGGGTCCGGAGTTATTTTTATGATTGGCGAACCCGGGGTGTCGATCATCAACACTTTCGCGGTTTTGTCGATTCGACTCGTTTGGTGGACTATTACTCACCGTTTTAGGGTCCCAGCGATTTCCATGGTTGTTGAATCCGGGGTGTGCTTACGTGCGGTAATCAACAACGCGATGTTAACTGATTCTGTCGGTTTCATGGACTATTACTCACTGTTTTGGGGTCGAAGTGATTTCCACGATTGGCGAACCCGGAGTGCGTTACGTGTCGGTCATCAACGCTTGCGGTTTTGTCGATTCTGACCCGTTTAGTGGACTATTACTCACCGTTTTGGGGTCCCAGCGATTTCCACTATTGTTGAACCGGGGTGCGCTTACGTGTTGGTCATCAACAATCGCAATATTGGCTGATTCTGGCCCATTTCGTGGACTATTACTCACTGTTTGGGGACCTGGCGATTTCCACGATTGACAATCCCGAGTGCGTTTACGTGTCTGTCGTCAACACTCACACTTTTGGCGATTCGACCGCGTTTCGTGGACTATTACTCACCGTTTTGGGGTCGGCGATGTCCATAGTTGTTGAACCCCATGGTGCGCTTACGTGTCGATCATCAACACTCAAAGTTTTGGCGGATTCTGGCCCATTTCTTGGACTATTACTCACTATTTTGGGGTCCGGGTGATTTCCACGATTGACGAACCATGGGGTGCGATTACATGTCGGTCAACAACACTCGTGGTTTTGTGGATTCGACCCGTTTAGTGGACTATTACTCACCGTTTTAGGGTCCCAGCGATTTCCATGGTTGTTGAACCCGGGCGCTTACATGTCGGTTATCAACAATCGCGGTGTTGGCGATTCTGGCCCATTTCTTGGACTATTACTTAATTTTGGGGTTCGGGTGATTTCCATGATTGGCGAATATCGGGCTGCGTTTATGTGTCGATCATCAACTTTTCGATTTTGGCGATTCTGGCCCGTTTCATGAGCTATTACTCATTGATTGGGGTCCTGGCGACTACCATGATTGCGAACCCGAAGTGCGTTTATGTATCGTTCATCAATAATCCAAGGTTTGTTCGATTCTGGGCTCTTTCATGGACTATTACTCACCGTTTTGGGGTCCAAAGCAATTTCCATGGTTGTTGAACCCCAAGGTGCGCTTCGTGTCGGTCCTCAACTTTTCGCGGTTTTGGCGATTCTGGCCCGTTTCGTGGACTATTACTCACTAATTTGGGGTCCTGGCGATTACCATGATTGGCGAACCCGGGGTGTGTTTATCATCGTTCATCAATAATCCTAGGTTTTTCGATTCTGGGCTCTTTCATGGACTATTACTCACCATTTTGGGGTCCCAATATAAGCGATTTCCATGGTTGTTGAACCCCAAGGTGTCTGCTTACATGTCGGTCGTCAACACTCAAAGTTTTTGTCGATTCTGACCTGCTTTGTGGGCTACTACTCACCGTTTTGGGGTCCCAAGAAATTTCCACGATTGCTGAACCCCGGGGTGCGCTTACGTGTCGGTCATCAACAATCTTAATTTTGGCAGATTCTGGCCCATTTGGTGGACTATTACTCACCGTTTGGGGTCCCAGCGATTTCCACGATTGAGGATCTCGGGTTGCGTTCGTGTCCGTCGTCCAACACTCACCTTTTGGGGTCGGAAGTGATTTCCATAGTTGTTGAACTCCAAGGTGTGCTTACGTGTCGATCACCAACACTCATAGTTTTGGCGATTCTGGCCCGTTTAGTGGACTATTACTCACTATTTTGGGGTCCGGAGTTATTTTTATGATTGGCGAACCCGGGGTGTCGATCATCAACACTTTCGCGGTTTTGTCGATTCGACTCGTTTGGTGGACTATTACTCACCGTTTTAGGGTCCCAGCGATTTCCATGGTTGTTGAATCCGGGGTGTGCTTACGTGCGGTAATCAACAACGCGATGTTGGCTGATTCTGTCGGTTTCATGGACTATTACTCACTGTTTTGGGGTCGAAGTGATTTCCACGATTGGCGAACCCGAGTGCGTTCGTGTCGGTCATCAACGCTTGCGGTTTTTGTCGATTCTGACCCGTTTCGTGGACTATTACTCACCGTTTTGGGGTCCCAAGCGATTTCCACTATTGTTGAACCCCGGGGTGCGCTTACGTGTTGGTCATCAACAATCGCAACATTGGCTGATTCTGGCCCATTTCGTGGACTATTACTCACTGTTTCGGGGACCCTGAGCGATTTCCACGATTGACAATCCCCGGGGTGCGTTTACGTGTCTGTCGTCAACACTCACACTTTTGGCGATTCGACCGTTTCGTGGACTATTACTCACCGTTTTGGGGTCGGCGATGTCCATAGTTGTTGAACCCCATGGTGCGCTTACGTGTCGATCATCAACACTCAAAGTTTTGGCGGATTCTGGCCCATTTCTTGGACTATTACTCACTATTTTGGGGTCCGGGTGATTTCCACGATTGGCGAACCATGGGGTGCGATTACATGTCGGTCAACAACACTTCGTGGTTTTGTGGATTCGACCCGTTTAGTGGACTATTACTCACCGTTTAGGGTCCCAGCGATTTCCATGGTTGTTGAACCCGGGCGCTTACATGTCGGTTATCAACAATCGCGGTGTTGGCGATTCTGGCCCATTTCTTGGACTATTACTTAATTTTGGGGTTCGGGTGATTTCCATGATTGGCGAATATCGGGCTGCGTTTATGTGTCGATCATCAACACTTTTCATGATTTTGGCGATTCTGGCCCGTTTCATGAGCTATTACTCATTGATTGGGGTCCTGGCGACTACCATGATTGGCGAACCCCCGAAGTGCGTTTATGTATCGTTCATCAATAATCCAAGGTTTGTTCGATTCTGGGCTCTTTCATGGACTATTACTCACCGTTTTGGGGTCCAAAGCAATTTCCATGGTTGTTGAACCCCAAGGTGCGCTTACGTGTCGGTCCTCAACACTTTTCGCGGTTTTGGCGATTCTGGCCCGTTCGTGGACTATTACTCACTAATTTGGGGTCCTGGCGATTACCATGATTGGCGAACCCGGGGTGTGTTTATCTGTCGTTCATCAATAATCCTAGGTTTTTCGATTCTGGGCTCTTTCATGGACTATTACTCACCATTTTGGGGTCCCAATATAAGCGATTTCCATGGTTGTTGAACCCCAAGGTCTGCTTACATGTCGGTCGTCAACACTCACAGTTTTTGTCGATTTGACCTGCTTTGTGGACTACTACTCACCGTTTTGGGGTCCCAAGAAATTTCCACGATTGCTGAACCCGGGGTGCGCTTACGTGTCGGTCATCAACAATCATAATTTTGGCAGATTCTGGCCCATTTGGTGGACTATTACTCACCGTTTGGGGTCCCAGCGATTTCCACGATTGAGGATCTCGGGTTGCGTTCGTGTCCGTCGTCCAACACTCACCTTTTGGGGTCGGAAGTGATTTCCATAGTTGTTGAACTCCAAGGTGTGCTTACGTGTCGATCACCAACACTCATAGTTTTGGCGATTCTGGCCCGTTTAGTGGACTATTACTCACTATTTTGGGGTCCGGAGTTATTTTTATGATTGGCGAACCGGGGGTGTCGATCATCAACTTTTCGCGGTTTTGTCGATTCTGACTCGTTTGGTGGACTATTACTCACCGTTTTAGGGTCCCAGCGATTTCCATGGTTGTTGAATCCGGGGTGTGCTTACGTGCGGTAATCAACAACGCGATGTTGGCTGATTCTGTCGGTTTCATGGACTATTACTCACTGTTTTGGGGTCGAAGTGATTTCCACGATTGGCGAACCCGAGTGCGTTACGTGTCGGTCATCAACGCTTGCGGTTTTGTCGATTCTGACCCGTTTCGTGGACTATTACTCACCGTTTTGGGGTCCCAGCGATTTCCACTATTGTTGAACCCGGGTGCGCTTACGTGTTGGTCATCAACAATGCAACATTGGCTGATTCTGGCCCATTTCGTGGACTATTACTCACTGTTTGGGGACCTGGCGATTTCCACGATTGACAATCCCGGGAGTGCGTTTACGTGTCGTCGTCAACACTCACACTTTTGGCGATTCGACCGTTTCGTGGACTATTACTCACCGTTTTGGGGTCGGCGATGTCCATAGTTGTTGAACCCCATGGTGCGCTTACGTGTCGATCATCAACACTCAAAGTTTTGGCGGATTCTGGCCCATTTCTTGGACTATTACTCACTATTTTGGGGTCCGGGTGATTTCCACGATTGGCGAACCATGGGGTGCGATTACATGTCGGTCAACAACACTTCGTGGTTTTGTGGATTCGACCCGTTTAGTGGACTATTACTCACCGTTTAGGGTCCCAGCGATTTCCATGGTTGTTGAACCCGGGCGCTTACATGTCGGTTATCAACAATCGCGGTGTTGGCGATTCTGGCCCATTTCTTGGACTATTACTTAATTTTGGGGTTCGGGTGATTTCCATGATTGGCGAATATCGGGCTGCGTTTATGTGTCGATCATCAACACTTTTCATGATTTTGGCGATTCTGGCCCGTTTCATGGCTATTACTCATTGATTGGGGTCCTGGCGACTACCATGATTGCGAACCCGAAGTGCGTTTATGTATCGTTCATCAATAATCCAAGGTTTGTTCGATTCTGGGCTCTTTCATGGACTATTACTCACCGTTTTGGGGTCCAAAGCAATTTCCATGGTTGTTGAACCCCAAGGTGCGCTTACGTGTCGGTCCTCAACTTTTCGCGGTTTTGGCGATTCTGGCCCGTTTCGTGGACTATTACTCACTAATTTGGGGTCCTGGCGATTACCATGATTGGCGAACCCGGGGTGTGTTTATCATCGTTCATCAATAATCCTAGGTTTTTCGATTCTGGGCTCTTTCATGGACTATTACTCACCATTTTGGGGTCCCAATATAAGCGATTTCCATGGTTGTTGAACCCCAAGGTCTGCTTACATGTCGGTCGTCAACACTCACAGTTTTTGTCGATTCTGACCTGCTTTGTGGACTACTACTCACCGTTTTGGGGTCCCAAGAAATTTCCACGATTGCTGAACCCGGGTGCGCTTACGTGTCGGTCATCAACAATGCAATTTTGGCGATTCTGGCCCATTTGGTGGACTATTACTCACCGTTTGGGGTCCCAAGCGATTTCCACGATTGAGGATCTCGGGTTGCGTTCGTGTCCGTCGTCCAACACTCACCTTTTGGGGTCGGAAGTGATTTCCATAGTTGTTGAACTCCAAGGTGTGCTTACGTGTCGATCACCAACACTCATAGTTTTGGCGATTCTGGCCCGTTTAGTGGACTATTACTCACTATTTTGGGGTCCGGAGTTATTTTTATGATTGGCGAACCCGGGGTGTCGAGTCATCAACTTTTCGCGGTTTTTGTCGATTCGACTCGTTTGGTGGACTATTACTCACCGTTTTAGGGTCCCAGCGATTTCCATGGTTGTTGAATCCGGGGTGTGCTTACGTGCGGTAATCAACAACGCGATGTTAACTGATTCTGTCGGTTTCATGGACTATTACTCACTGTTTTGGGGTCGAAGTGATTTCCACGATTGGCGAACCCGGAGTGCGTTCGTGTCGGTCATCAACGCTTGCGGTTTTGTCGATTCTGACCCGTTTCGTGGACTATTACTCACCGTTTTGGGGTCCAGCGATTTCCACTATTGTTGAACCCGGGGTGCGCTTACGTGTTGGTCATCAACAATGCAATATTGGCTGATTCTGGCCCATTTCGTGGACTATTACTCACTGTTTGGGGACCTGGCGATTTCCACGATTGACAATCCCGAGTGCGTTTACGTGTCGTCGTCAACACTCACACTTTTGGCGATTCGACGACCGTTTCGTGGACTATTACTCACCGTTTTGGGGTCGGCGATGTCCATAGTTGTTGAACCCCATGGTGCGCTTACGTGTCGATCATCAACACTCAAAGTTTTGGCGGATTCTGGCCCATTTCTTGGACTATTACTCACTATTTTGGGGTCCGGGTGATTTCCACGATTGACGAACCATGGGGTGCGATTACATGTCGGTCAACAAAACTTCGTGGTTTTGTGGATTGACCCGTTTAGTGGACTATTACTCACCGTTTTAGGGTCCCAGCGATTTCCATGGTTGTTGAACCCGGGGCGCTTACATGTCGGTTATCAACAATCGCGGTGTTGGCGATTCTGGCCCATTTCTTGGACTATTACTTAATTTTGGGGTTCGGGTGATTTCCATGATTGGCGAATATCGGGCTGCGTTTATGTGTCGATCATCAACTTTTCATGATTTTGGCGATTCTGGCCCGTTTCATGGGCTATTACTCATTGATTGGGGTCCTGGCGACTACCATGATTGGCGAACCCGAAGTGCGTTTATGTATCGTTCATCAATAATCCAAGGTTTGTTCGATTCTGGGCTCTTTCATGGACTATTACTCACCGTTTTGGGGTCCAAAGCAATTTCCATGGTTGTTGAACCCCAAGGTGCGCTTACGTGTCGGTCCTCAACTTTCGCGGTTTTGGCGATTCTGGCCCGTTCGTGGACTATTACTCACTAATTTGGGGTCCTGGCGATTACCATGATTGGCGAACCCGGGGTGTGTTTATCATCGTTCATCAATAATCCTAGGTTTTTCGATTCTGGGCTCTTTCATGGACTATTACTCACCATTTTGGGGTCCCAATATAAGCGATTTCCATGGTTGTTGAACCCCAAGGTCTGCTTACATGTCGGTCGTCAACACTCACAGTTTTTGTCGATTCTGACCTGCGTTGTGGACTACTACTCACCGTTTTGGGGTCCCAAGAAATTTCCACGATTGCTGAACCCGGGAGTGCGCTTACGTGTCGGTCATCAACAATCATAATTTTGGCAGATTCTGGCCCATTTGGTGGACTATTACTCACCGTTTGGGGTCCCAGCGATTTCCACGATTGAGGATCTCGGGTTGCGTTCACGTGTCCGTCGTCCAACACTCACCTTTTGGGGTCGGAAGTGATTTCCATAGTTGTTGAACTCCAAGGTGTGCTTACGTGTCGATCACCAACACTCATAGTTTTGGCGATTCTGGCCCGTTTAGTGGACTATTACTCACTATTTTGGGGTCCGGAGTTATTTTTATGATTGCGAACCCGGGGTGTCGATCATCAACTTTTCGCGGTTTTGTCGATTCGACTCGTTTGGTGGACTATTACTCACCGTTTTAGGGTCCCAGCGATTTCCATGGTTGTTGAATCCGGGGTGTGCTTACGTGCGGTAATCAACAACGCGATGTTAACTGATTCTGTCGGTTTCATGGACTATTACTCACTGTTTTGGGGTCGAAGTGATTTCCACGATTGGCGAACCCCGGAGTGCGTTTACGTGTCGGTCATCAACGCTTGCGGTTTTTGTCGATTCTGACCCGTTTCGTGGACTATTACTCACCGTTTTGGGGTCCCAGCGATTTCCACTATTGTTGAACCCCGGGGTGCGCTTACGTGTTGGTCATCAACAATCGCAACATTGGCTGATTCTGGCCCATTTCGTGGACTATTACTCACTGTTTGGGGACCTGGCGATTTCCACGATTGACAATCCCGGGGTGCGTTTACGTGTCGTCGTCAACACTCACACTTTTGGCGATTCGACCGTTTCGTGGACTATTACTCACCGTTTTGGGGTCGGCGATGTCCATAGTTGTTGAACCCCATGGTGCGCTTACGTGTCGATCATCAACACTCAAAGTTTTGGCGGATTCTGGCCCATTTCTTGGACTATTACTCACTATTTTGGGGTCCGGGTGATTTCCACGATTGGCGAACCATGGGGTGCGATTACATGTCGGTCAACAACACTTCGTGGTTTTGTGGATTTGACCCGTTTAGTGGACTATTACTCACCGTTTTAGGGTCCCAGCGATTTCCATGGTTGTTGAACCCGGGCGCTTACATGTCGGTTATCAACAATCGCGGTGTTGGCGATTCTGGCCCATTTCTTGGACTATTACTTAATTTTGGGGTTCGGGTGATTTCCATGATTGGCGAATATCGGGCTGCGTTTATGTGTCGATCATCAACTTTTCATGATTTTGGCGATTCTGGCCCGTTTCATGAGCTATTACTCATTGATTGGGGTCCTGGCGACTACCATGATTGGCGAACCCGAAGTGCGTTTATGTATCGTTCATCAATAATCCAAGGTTTGTTCGATTCTGGGCTCTTTCATGGACTATTACTCACCGTTTTGGGGTCCAAAGCAATTTCCATGGTTGTTGAACCCCAAGGTGCGCTTACGTGTCGGTCCTCAACTTTTCGCGGTTTTGGCGATTCTGGCCCGTTCGTGGACTATTACTCACTAATTTGGGGTCCTGGCGATTACCATGATTGGCGAACCCGGGGTGTGTTTATCTGTCGTTCATCAATAATCCTAGGTTTTTCGATTCTGGGCTCTTTCATGGACTATTACTCACCATTTTGGGGTCCCAATATAAGCGATTTCCATGGTTGTTGAACCCCAAGGTCTGCTTACATGTCGGTCGTCAACACTCACAGTTTTTGTCGATTCTGACCTGCTTTGTGGACTACTACTCACCGTTTTGGGGTCCCAAGAAATTTCCACGATTGCTGAACCCGAGTGTGCTTACGTGTCGGTCATCAACAATGCAATTTTGGCAGATTCTGGCCCATTTGGTGGACTATTACTCACCGTTTGGGGTCCCAGCGATTTCCACGATTGAGGATCTCGGGTTGCGTTCGTGTCCGTCGTCCAACACTCACCTTTTGGGGTCGGAAGTGATTTCCATAGTTGTTGAACTCCAAGGTGTGCTTACGTGTCGATCACCAACACTCATAGTTTTGGCGATTCTGGCCCGTTCGTGGACTATTACTCACTATTTTGGGGTCCGGAGTTATTTTTATGATTGGCGAACCCGGGGTGTCGATCATCAACACTTTCGCGTTTTTGTCGATTCGACTCGTTTGGTGGACTATTACTCACCGTTTTAGGGTCCCAGCGATTTCCATGGTTGTTGAATCCGGGGTGTGCTTACGTGCGGTAATCAACAACGCGATGTTAACTGATTCTGTCGGTTTCATGGACTATTACTCACTGTTTTGGGGTCGAAGTGATTTCCACGATTGGCGAACCCGAGTGCGTTTACGTGTCGGTCATCAACGCTTGCGGTTTTGTCGATTCTGACCCGTTTCGTGGACTATTACTCACCGTTTTGGGGGTCCAGCGATTTCCACTATTGTTGAACCCGGGGTGCGCTTACGTGTTGGTCATCAACAATCGCAACATTGGCTGATTCTGGCCCATTTCGTGGACTATTACTCACTGTTTGGGGACCTGGCGATTTCCACGATTGACAATCCCCGAGTGCGTTACGTTTACGTGTCATCGTCGTCAACACTCACACTTTTGGCGATTCGACCGTTTCGTGGACTATTACTCACCGTTTTGGGGTCGGCGATGTCCATAGTTGTTGAACCCCATGGTGCGCTTCGTGTCGATCATCAACACTCAAAGTTTTGGCGGATTCTGGCCCATTTCTTGGACTATTACTCACTATTTTGGGGTCCGGGTGATTTCCACGATTGGCGAACCATGGGGTGCGATTACATGTCGGTCAACAAAACTTCGTGGTTTTGTGGATTCGACCCGTTTAGTGGACTATTACTCACCGTTTTAGGGTCCCAGCGATTTCCATGGTTGTTGAACCGGGCGCTTACATGTCGGTTATCAACAATCGCGGTGTTGGCGATTCTGGCCCATTTCTTGGACTATTACTTAATTTTGGGGTTCGGGTGATTTCCATGATTGGCGAATATCGGGCTGCGTTTATGTGTCGATCATCAACTTTTCGCATGATTTTGGCGATTCTGGCCCGTTTCATGAGCTATTACTCATTGATTGGGGTCCTGGCGACTACCATGATTGCGAACCCGAAGTGCGTTTATGTATCGTTCATCAATAATCCAAGGTTTGTTCGATTCTGGGCTCTTTCATGGACTATTACTCACCGTTTTGGGGTCCAAAGCAATTTCCATGGTTGTTGAACCCCAAGGTGCGCTTACGTGTCGGTCCTCAACTTTTCGCGGTTTTGGCGATTCTGGCCCGTTCGTGGACTATTACTCACTATTTTGGGGTCCTGGAGTGATTTCCACGATTGACGAACCATGGGTGTGTTTATCTATCGTTCATCAATAATCCTAGGTTTTTCCGATTCTGGGCTCTTTCATGGACTATTACTCACCATTTTGGGGTCCCAAAGCGATTTCCATGGTTGTTGAACCCCAAGGTCTGCTAAATGTCGGTCGTCAACACTCACAGTTTTTGTCGATTCTGACCTGCTTTGTGGACTACTACTCACCGTTTTGGGGTCCCAAGAAATTTCCACGATTGCTGAACCCCGGGGTGCGCTTACGTGTCGGTCATCAACAATCGCAATTTTGGCAGATTCTGGCCCATTTGGTGGACTATTACTCACCGTTTGGGGTCCCAGCGATTTCCACGATTGAGGATCTCGGGTTGCGTTCGTGTCCGTCGTCCAACACTCACCTTTTGGGGTCGGAAGTGATTTCCATAGTTGTTGAACTCCAAGGTGTGCTTACGTGTCGATCACCAACACTCATAGTTTTGGCGATTCTGGCCCGTTTAGTGGACTATTACTCACTATTTTGGGGTCCGGAGTTATTTTTATGATTGGCGAACCCGGGGTGTCGATCATCAACTTTTCGCGGTTTTGTCGATTCTGACTCGTTTGGTGGACTATTACTCACCGTTTTAGGGTCCCAGCGATTTCCATGGTTGTTGAATCCGGGGTGTGCTTACGTGCGGTAATCAACAACGCGCGATGTTAACTGATTCTGTCGGTTTCATGGACTATTACTCACTGTTTTGGGGGTGATTTCCCGATTGGCGAACCCGGAGTGCGTTCGTGTCGGTCATCAACGCTTGCGGTTTTTGTCGATTCTGACCCGTTTCGTGGACTATTACTCACCGTTTTGGGGTCCCAAGCGATTTCCACTATTGTTGAACCCCGGGGTGCGCTTACGTGTTGGTCATCAACAATCGCAACATTGGCTGATTCTGGCCCATTTCGTGGACTATTACTCACTGTTTGGGGACCTGGCGATTTCCACGATTGACAATCCCGGGGTGCGTTTACGTGTGTCGTCGTCAACACTCACACTTTTGGCGATTCGACCGTTTCGTGGACTATTACTCACCGTTTTGGGGTCGGCGATGTCCATAGTTGTTGAACCCCATGGTGCGCTTACGTGTCGATCATCAACACTCAAAGTTTTGGCGGATTCTGGCCCATTTCTTGGACTATTACTCACTATTTTGGGGTCCGGGTGATTTCCACGATTGGCGAACCATGGGGTGCGATTACATGTCGGTCAACAAAACTTCGTGGTTTTGTGGATTCGACCCGTTTAGTGGACTATTACTCACCGTTTAGGGTCCCAGCGATTTCCATGGTTGTTGAACCCGGCGCTTACATGTCGGTTATCAACAATCGCGGTGTTGGCGATTCTGGCCCATTTCTTGGACTATTACTTAATTTTGGGGTTCGGGTGATTTCCATGATTGGCGAATATCGGGCTGCGTTTATGTGTCGATCATCAACTTTTCGCATTTTGGCGATTCTGGCCCGTTTCATGGGCTATTACTCATTGATTGGGGTCCTGGCGACTACCATGATTGACGAACCCCGGGGGTGCGTTTATGTATCGTTCATCAATAATCCAAGGTTTGTTCGATTCTGGGCTCTTTCATGGACTATTACTCACCGTTTTGGGGTCCAAAGCAATTTCCATGGTTGTTGAACCCCAAGGTGCGCTTACGTGTCGGTCCTCAACTTTTCGCGGTTTTGGCGATTCTGGCCCGTTTCGTGGACTATTACTCACTAATTTGGGGTCCTGGCGATTACCATGATTGGCGAACCCGGGGTGTGTTTATCATCGTTCATCAATAATCCTAGGTTTTTCGATTCTGGGCTCTTTCATGGACTATTACTCACCATTTTGGGGTCCCAATATAAGCGATTTCCATGGTTGTTGAACCCCAAGGTCTGCTTACATGTCGTCGTCAACACTCACAAGTTTTTGTCGATTCTGACCTGCTTTGTGGACTACTACTCACCGTTTTGGGGTCCCAAGAAATTTCCACGATTGCTGAACCCCGGGGTGCGCTTACGTGTCGGTCATCAACAATCGCAATTTTGGCAGATTCTGGCCCATTTGGTGGACTATTACTCACCGTTTGGGGTCCCAGCGATTTCCACGATTGAGGATCTCGGGTTGCGTTCGTGTCCGTCGTCCAACACTCACCTTTTGGGGTCGGAAGTGATTTCCATAGTTGTTGAACTCCAAGGTGTGCTTACGTGTCGATCACCAACACTCATAGTTTTGGCGATTCTGGCCCGTTTAGTGGACTATTACTCACTATTTTGGGGTCCGGAGTTATTTTTATGATTGGCGAACCCGGGTGTGAGTCATCAACGATGAACCGGGGTGTCATCATCAACACTTTCGCGGTTTTGTCGATTCTGACTCGTTTGGTGGACTATTACTCACCGTTTTAGGGTCCCAGCGATTTCCATGGTTGTTGAATCCGGGGTGTGCTTACGTGCGGTAATCAACAACCGATGTTAACTGATTCTGTCGGTTTCATGGACTATTACTCACTGTTTTGGGGTCGAAGTGATTTCCACGATTGGCGAACCCGAGTGCGTTACGTGTCGGTCATCAACGCTTGCGGTTTTGTCGATTCTGACCCGTTTAGTGGACTATTACTCACCGTTTTGGGGTCCCAGCGATTTCCACTATTGTTGAACCCGGGGTGCGCTTACGTGTTGGTCATCAACAATCGCAACATTGGCTGATTCTGGCCCATTTCGTGGACTATTACTCACTGTTTGGGGACCTGGCGATTTCCACGATTGACAATCCCGAGTGCGTTTACGTGTCGTCGTCAACACTCACACTTTTGGCGATTCGACCGTTTCGTGGACTATTACTCACCGTTTTGGGGTCGGCGATGTCCATAGTTGTTGAACCCCATGGTGCGCTTACGTGTCGATCATCAACACTCAAAGTTTTGGCGGATTCTGGCCCATTTCTTGGACTATTACTCACTATTTTGGGGTCCGGGTGATTTCCACGATTGGCGAACCATGGGGTGCGATTACATGTCGGTCAACAAAACTTCGTGGTTTTGTGGATTCGACCCGTTTAGTGGACTATTACTCACCGTTTAGGGTCCCAGCGATTTCCATGGTTGTTGAACCCGGGCGCTTACATGTCGGTTATCAACAATCGCGGTGTTGGCGATTCTGGCCCATTTCTTGGACTATTACTTAATTTTGGGGTTCGGGTGATTTCCATGATTGGCGAATATCGGGCTGCGTTTATGTGTCGATCATCAACTTTTCGCAGATTTTGGCGATTCTGGCCCGTTTCATGAGCTATTACTCATTGATTGGGGTCCTGGCGACTACCATGATTGGCGAACCCGAAGTGCGTTTATGTATCGTTCATCAATAATCCAAGGTTTGTTCGATTCTGGGCTCTTTCATGGACTATTACTCACCGTTTTGGGGTCCAAAGCAATTTCCATGGTTGTTGAACCCCAAGGTGCGCTTACGTGTCGGTCCTCAACACTTTTCGCGGTTTTGGCGATTCTGGCCCGTTCGTGGACTATTACTCACTAATTTGGGGTCCTGGCGATTACCATGATTGGCGAACCCGGGGTGTGTTTATCTGTCGTTCATCAATAATCCTAGGTTTTCGATTCTGGGCTCTTTCATGGACTATTACTCACCATTTTGGGGTCCCAATATAAGCGATTTCCATGGTTGTTGAACCCCAAGGTCTGCTTACATGTCGATCGTCAACACTCACAGTTTTTGTCGATTTGACCTGCTTTGTGGACTACTACTCACCGTTTTGGGGTCCCAAGAAATTTCCACGATTGCTGAACCCGAGTGTGCTTACGTGTCGGTCATCAACAATCATAATTTTGGCAGATTCTGGCCCATTTGGTGGACTATTACTCACCGTTTGGGGTCCCAGCGATTTCCACGATTGAGGATCTCGGGTTGCGTTCGTGTCCGTCGTCGTCAACACTCACCTTTTGGGGTCGGAAGTGATTTCCATAGTTGTTGAACTCCAAGGTGTGCTTACGTGTCGATCACCAACACTCATAGTTTTGGCGATTCTGGCCCGTTTAGTGGACTATTACTCACTATTTTGGGGTCCGGAGTTATTTTTATGATTGGCGAACCCGGGGTGTCGAGTCATCAACTTTTTCGCGGTTTTGTCGATTCGACTCGTTTGGTGGACTATTACTCACCGTTTTAGGGTCCCAGCGATTTCCATGGTTGTTGAATCCGGGGTGTGCTTACGTGCGGTAATCAACAACATGATGTTAACTGATTCTGTCGGTTTCATGGACTATTACTCACTGTTTTGGGGTCGAAGTGATTTCCACGATTGGCGAACCCGGAGTGCGTTCGTGTCGGTCATCAACGCTTGCGGTTTTGTCGATTCTGACCCGTTTAGTGGACTATTACTCACCGTTTTGGGGTCCAGCGATTTCCACTATTGTTGAACCCCGGGGTGCGCTTACGTGTTGGTCATCAACAATCGCAACATTGGCTGATTCTGGCCCATTTCGTGGACTATTACTCACTGTTTGGGGACCTGGCGATTTCCACGATTGACAATCCGGGGTGCGTTTACGTGTCGTCGTCAACACTCACACTTTTGGCGATTCGACCGTTTCGTGGACTATTACTCACCGTTTTGGGGTCGGCGATGTCCATAGTTGTTGAACCCCATGGTGCGCTTACGTGTCGATCATCAACACTCAAAGTTTTGGCGGATTCTGGCCCATTTCTTGGACTATTACTCACTATTTTGGGGTCCGGGTGATTTCCACGATTGGCGAACCATGGGGTGCGATTACATGTCGGTCAACAAAACTTCGTGGTTTTGTGGATTTGACCCGTTTAGTGGACTATTACTCACCGTTTAGGGTCCCAGCGATTTCCATGGTTGTTGAACCCGGGCGCTTACATGTCGGTTATCAACAATCGCGGTGTTGGCGATTCTGGCCCATTTCTTGGACTATTACTTAATTTTGGGGTTCGGGTGATTTCCATGATTGGCGAATATCGGGCTGCGTTTATGTGTCGATCATCAACACTTTTCATGATTTTGGCGATTCTGGCCCGTTTCATGAGCTATTACTCATTGATTGGGGTCCTGGCGACTACCATGATTGGCGAACCCGAAGTGCGTTTATGTATCGTTCATCAATAATCCAAGGTTTGTTCGATTCTGGGCTCTTTCATGGACTATTACTCACCGTTTTGGGGTCCAAAGCAATTTCCATGGTTGTTGAACCCCAAGGTGCGCTTACGTGTCGGTCCTCAACTTTTCGCGGTTTTGGCGATTCTGGCCCGTTTCGTGGACTATTACTCACTAATTTGGGGTCCTGGCGATTACCATGATTGGCGAACCCGGGGTGTGTTTATCATCGTTCATCAATAATCCTAGGTTTTTCGATTCTGGGCTCTTTCATGGACTATTACTCACCATTTTGGGGTCCCAATATAAGCGATTTCCATGGTTGTTGAACCCCAAGGTCTGCTTACATGTCGATCGTCAACACTCACAGTTTTTGTCGATTCTGACCTGCTTTGTGGACTACTACTCACCGTTTTGGGGTCCCAAGAAATTTCCACGATTGCTGAACCCGGGGTGCGCTTACGTGTCGGTCATCAACAATGCATAATTTTGGCAGATTCTGGCCCATTTGGTGGACTATTACTCACCGTTTGGGGTCCCAGCGATTTCCACGATTGAGGATCTCCGGGTTGCGTTCGTGTCCGTCGTCCAACACTCACCTTTTGGGGTCGGAAGTGATTTCCATAGTTGTTGAACTCCAAGGTGTGCTTACGTGTCGATCACCAACACTCATAGTTTTGGCGATTCTGGCCCGTTTAGTGGACTATTACTCACTATTTTGGGGTCCGGAGTTATTTTTATGATTGTGAACCCGGGGTGTCGATCATCAACTTTTCGCGGTTTTTGTCGATTCTGACTCGTTTGGTGGACTATTACTCACCGTTTTAGGGTCCCAGCGATTTCCATGGTTGTTGAATCCGGGGTGTGCTTACGTGCGGTAATCAACAACGCGATGTTAACTGATTCTGTCGGTTTCATGGACTATTACTCACTGTTTTGGGGTCGAAGTGATTTCCACGATTGGCGAACCCGGGTGCGTTACGTGTCGGTCATCAACGCTTGCGGTTTTGTCGATTCTGACCCGTTTCGTGGACTATTACTCACCGTTTTGGGGTCCCAAGCGATTTCCACTATTGTTGAACCCGGGGTGCGCTTACGTGTTGGTCATCAACAATCGCAATATTGGCTGATTCTGGCCCATTTCGTGGACTATTACTCACTGTTTGGGGACCTGGCGATTTCCACGATTGACAATCCCCGAGTGCGTTTACGTGTCGTCGTCAACACTCACACTTTTGGCGATTCGACCGTTTCGTGGACTATTACTCACCGTTTTGGGGTCGGCGATGTCCATAGTTGTTGAACCCCATGGTGCGCTTACGTGTCGATCATCAACACTCAAAGTTTTGGCGGATTCTGGCCCATTTCTTGGACTATTACTCACTATTTTGGGGTCCGGGTGATTTCCACGATTGGCGAACCATGGGGTGCGATTACATGTCGGTCAACAAAACTTCGTGGTTTTGTGGATTCGACCCGTTTAGTGGACTATTACTCACGTTTTAGGGTCCCAGCGATTTCCATGGTTGTTGAACCCGGGCGCTTACATGTCGGTTATCAACAATCGCGGTGTTGGCGATTCTGGCCCATTTCTTGGACTATTACTTAATTTTGGGGTTCGGGTGATTTCCATGATTGGCGAATATCGGGCTGCGTTTATGTGTCGATCATCAACACTTTCGCATGATTTTGGCGATTCTGGCCCGTTTCATGAGCTATTACTCATTGATTGGGGTCCTGGCGACTACCATGATTGCGAACCCGAAGTGCGTTTATGTATCGTTCATCAATAATCCAAGGTTTGTTCGATTCTGGGCTCTTTCATGGACTATTACTCACCGTTTTGGGGTCCAAAGCAATTTCCATGGTTGTTGAACCCCAAGGTGCGCTTACGTGTCGGTCCTCAACTTTTCGCGGTTTTGGCGATTCTGGCCCGTTTCGTGGACTATTACTCACTAATTTGGGGTCCTGGCGATTACCATGATTGGCGAACCCGGGGTGTGTTTATCTGTCGTTCATCAATAATCCTAGGTTTTTCGATTCTGGGCTCTTTCATGGACTATTACTCACCATTTTGGGGTCCCAATATAAGCGATTTCCATGGTTGTTGAACCCCAAGGTCTGCTTACATGTCGGTCGTCAACACTCACAGTTTTTGTCGATTTGACCTGCTTTGTGGACTACTACTCACCGTTTTGGGGTCCCAAGAAATTTCCACGATTGCTGAACCCGGGGTGCGCTTACGTGTCGGTCATCAACAATGCAATTTTGGCAGATTCTGGCCCATTTGGTGGACTATTACTCACCGTTTGGGGTCCCAGCGATTTCCACGATTGAGGATCTCGGGTTGCGTTCGTGTCCGTCGTCCAACACTCACCTTTTGGGGTCGGAAGTGATTTCCATAGTTGTTGAACTCCAAGGTGTGCTTACGTGTCGATCACCAACACTCATAGTTTTGGCGATTCTGGCCCGTTTAGTGGACTATTACTCACTATTTTGGGGTCCGGAGTTATTTTTATGATTGCGAACCCGGGGTGTCGATCATCAACTTTTCGCGGTTTTGTCGATTCGACTCGTTTGGTGGACTATTACTCACCGTTTTAGGGTCCCAGCGATTTCCATGGTTGTTGAATCCGGGGTGTGCTTACGTGCGGTAATCAACAATCGAGTGTTAACTGATTCTGTCGGTTTCATGGACTATTACTCACTGTTTTGGGGTCGAAGTGATTTCCACGATTGGCGAACCCGAGTGCGTTACGTGTCGGTCATCAACGCTTGCGGTTTTGTCGATTCTGACCCGTTTCGTGGACTATTACTCACCGTTTTGGGGTCCCAGCGATTTCCACTATTGTTGAACCCGGGGTGCGCTTACGTGTTGGTCATCAACAATGCAACATTGGCTGATTCTGGCCCATTTAGTGGACTATTACTCACTGTTTGGGGACCTGGCGATTTCCACGATTGACAATCCCGGGTGCGTTTACGTGTCGTCGTCAACACTCACACTTTTGGCGATTCGACCGTTTCGTGGACTATTACTCACCGTTTTGGGGTCGGCGATGTCCATAGTTGTTGAACCCCATGGTGCGCTTACGTGTCGATCATCAACACTCAAAGTTTTGGCGGATTCTGGCCCATTTCTTGGACTATTACTCACTATTTTGGGGTCCGGGTGATTTCCACGATTGGCGAACCATGGGGTGCGATTACATGTCGGTCAACAAAACTTCGTGGTTTTGTGGATTCGACCCGTTTAGTGGACTATTACTCACCGTTTTAGGGTCCCAGCGATTTCCATGGTTGTTGAACCGGGCGCTTACATGTCGGTTATCAACAATCGCGGTGTTGGCGATTCTGGCCCATTTCTTGGACTATTACTTAATTTTGGGGTTCGGGTGATTTCCATGATTGGCGAATATCGGGCTGCGTTTATGTGTCGATCATCAACTTTTCGCAGTTTTGGCGATTCTGGCCCGTTTCATGAGCTATTACTCATTGATTGGGGTCCTGGCGACTACCATGATTGGCGAACCCGAAGTGCGTTTATGTATCGTTCATCAATAATCCAAGGTTTGTTCGATTCTGGGCTCTTTCATGGACTATTACTCACCGTTTTGGGGTCAAAGCAATTTCCATGGTTGTTGAACCCCAAGGTGCGCTTACGTGTCGGTCCTCAACTTTTCGCGGTTTTGGCGATTCTGGCCCGTTTCGTGGACTATTACTCACTAATTTGGGGTCCTGGCGATTACCATGATTGGCGAACCCGGGGTGTGTTTATCTGTCGTTCATCAATAATCCTAGGTTTTTCGATTCTGGGCTCTTTCATGGACTATTACTCACCATTTTGGGGTCCCAATATAAGCGATTTCCATGGTTGTTGAACCCCAAGGTCTGCTTACATGTCGGTCGTCAACACTCAAAGTTTTTGTCGATTCGACCTGCTTTGTGGACTACTACTCACCGTTTTGGGGTCCCAAGAAATTTCCACGATTGCTGAACCCGGGGTGCGCTTACGTGTCGGTCATCAACAATCATAATTTTGGCAGATTCTGGCCCATTTGGTGGACTATTACTCACCGTTTGGGGTCCCAGCGATTTCCACGATTGAGGATCTCGGGTTGCGTTCGTGTCCGTCGTCCAACACTCACCTTTTGGGGTCGGAAGTGATTTCCATAGTTGTTGAACTCCAAGGTGTGCTTACGTGTCGATCACCAACACTCATAGTTTTGGCGATTCTGGCCCGTTTAGTGGACTATTACTCACTATTTTGGGGTCCGGAGTTATTTTTATGATTGGCGAACCCGGGGTGTCGATCATCAACTTTTCGCGGTTTTGTCGATTCTGACTCGTTTGGTGGACTATTACTCACCGTTTTAGGGTCCCAGCGATTTCCATGGTTGTTGAATCCGGGGTGTGCTTACGTGCGGTAATCAACAATCGCGATGTTAACTGATTCTGTCGGTTTCATGGACTATTACTCACTGTTTTGGGGTCGAAGTGATTTCCACGATTGGCGAACCCGAGTGCGTTCGTGTCGGTCATCAACGCTTGCGGTTTTGTCGATTCTGACCCGTTTAGTGGACTATTACTCACCGTTTTGGGGTCCCAGCGATTTCCACTATTGTTGAACCCCGGGGTGCGCTTACGTGTTGGTCATCAACAATCGCAATATTGGCTGATTCTGGCCCATTTCGTGGACTATTACTCACTGTTTGGGGACCTGGCGATTTCCACGATTGACAATCCCGGAGTGCGTTTACGTGTCGTCGTCAACACTCACACTTTTGGCGATTCGACCGTTTCGTGGACTATTACTCACCGTTTTGGGGGTCGGCGATGTCCATAGTTGTTGAACCCCATGGTGCGCTTACGTGTCGATCATCAACACTCAAAGTTTTGGCGGATTCTGGCCCATTTCTTGGACTATTACTCACTATTTTGGGGTCCGGGTGATTTCCACGATTGGCGAACCATGGGGTGCGATTACATGTCGGTCAACAAAACTTCGTGGTTTTGTGGATTGACCCGTTTAGTGGACTATTACTCACCGTTTTAGGGTCCCAGCGATTTCCATGGTTGTTGAACCCGGGCGCTTACATGTCGGTTATCAACAATCGCGGTGTTGGCGATTCTGGCCCATTTCTTGGACTATTACTTAATTTTGGGGTTCGGGTGATTTCCATGATTGGCGAATATCGGGCTGCGTTTATGTGTCGATCATCAACTTTTTCATGATTTTGGCGATTCTGCCCCCGTTTCATGAGCTATTACTCATTGATTGGGGTCCTGGCGACTACCATGATTGGCGAACCCGAAGTGCGTTTATGTATCGTTCATCAATAATCCAAGGTTTGTTCGATTCTGGGCTCTTTCATGGACTATTACTCACCGTTTTGGGGTCCAAAGCAATTTCCATGGTTGTTGAACCCCAAAGGTGCGCTTCGTGTCGGTCCTCAACTTTTCGCGGTTTTGGCGATTCTGGCCCGTTTCGTGGACTATTACTCACTAATTTGGGGTCCTGGCGATTACCATGATTGGCGAACCCGGGGTGTGTTTTATCATCGTTCATCAATAATCCTAGGTTTTTCGATTCTGGGCTCTTTCATGGACTATTACTCACCATTTTGGGGTCCCAATATAAGCGATTTCCATGGTTGTTGAACCCCAAGGTCTGCTTACATGTCGGTCGTCAACACTCACAGTTTTTGTCGATTCGACCTGCTTTGTGGACTACTACTCACCGTTTTGGGGTCCCAAGAAATTTCCACGATTGCTGAACCCGGGGTGCGCTTACGTGTCGGTCATCAACAATGCAATTTTGGCAGATTCTGGCCCATTTGGTGGACTATTACTCACCGTTTGGGGTCCCAGCGATTTCCACGATTGAGGATCTCCGGGTTGCGTTCGTGTCCGTCGTCCAACACTCACCTTTTGGGGTCGGAAGTGATTTCCATAGTTGTTGAACTCCAAGGTGTGCTTACGTGTCGATCACCAACACTCATAGTTTTGGCGATTCTGGCCCGTTTAGTGGACTATTACTCACTATTTTGGGGTCCGGAGTTATTTTTATGATTGCGAACCCGGGGTGTTAGTCATCAACACTTTCGCGGTTTTGTCGATTCGACTCGTTTGGTGGACTATTACTCACCGTTTTAGGGTCCCAGCGATTTCCATGGTTGTTGAATCCGGGGTGTGCTTACGTGCGGTAATCAACAATCGCGATGTTAACTGATTCTGTCGGTTTCATGGACTATTACTCACTGTTTTGGGGTCCGAAGTGATTTCCACGATTGGCGAACCCGGAGTGCGTTACGTGTCGGTCATCAACGCTTGCGGTTTTGTCGATTCTGACCCGTTTCGTGGACTATTACTCACCGTTTTGGGGTCCCAGCGATTTCCACTATTGTTGAACCCGGGTGCGCTTACGTGTTGGTCATCAACAATCGCAATATTGGCTGATTCTGGCCCATTTCGTGGACTATTACTCACTGTTTGGGGACCTGGCGATTTCCACGATTGACAATCCCGGGGTGCGTTTACGTGTCGTCGTCAACACTCACACTTTTGGCGATTCGACCGTTTCGTGGACTATTACTCACCGTTTTGGGGTCGGCGATGTCCATAGTTGTTGAACCCCATGGTGCGCTTACGTGTCGATCATCAACACTCAAAGTTTTGGCGGATTCTGGCCCATTTCTTGGACTATTACTCACTATTTTGGGGTCCGGGTGATTTCCACGATTGACGAACCATGGGGTGCGATTACATGTCGGTCAACAAAACTTCGTGGTTTTGTGGATTGACCCGTTTAGTGGACTATTACTCACCGTTTTAGGGTCCCAGCGATTTCCATGGTTGTTGAACCCGGGCGCTTACATGTCGGTTATCAACAATCGCGGTGTTGGCGATTCTGGCCCATTTCTTGGACTATTACTTAATTTTGGGGTTCGGGTGATTTCCATGATTGGCGAATATCGGGCTGCGTTTATGTGTCGATCATCAACACTTTCATGATTTTGGCGATTCTGGCCCGTTTCATGGGCTATTACTCATTGATTGGGGTCCTGGCGACTACCATGATTGCGAACCCGAAGTGCGTTTATGTATCGTTCATCAATAATCCAAGGTTTGTTCGATTCTGGGCTCTTTCATGGACTATTACTCACCGTTTTGGGGGTCCAAAGCAATTTCCATGGTTGTTGAACCCCAAGGTGCGCTTACGTGTCGGTCCTCAACTTTTCGCGGTTTTGGCGATTCTGGCCCGTTTCGTGGACTATTACTCACTAATTTGGGGTCCTGGCGATTACCATGATTGGCGAACCCGGGGTGTGTTTATGTCGTTCATCAATAATCCTAGGTTTTTCGATTCTGGGCTCTTTCATGGACTATTACTCACCATTTTGGGGTCCCAATATAAGCGATTTCCATGGTTGTTGAACCCCAAGGTCTGCTTACATGTCGATCGTCAACACTCAAAGTTTTTGTCGATTCGACCTGCTTTGTGGACTACTACTCACGTTTTGGGGTCCCAAGAAATTTCCACGATTGCTGAACCCGGGGTGCGCTTACGTGTCGGTCATCAACAATCATAATTTTGGCAGATTCTGGCCCATTTGGTGGACTATTACTCACCGTTTGGGGTCCCAGCGATTTCCACGATTGAGGATCTCGGGTTGCGTTCGTGTCCGTCGTCCAACACTCACCTTTTGGGGTCGGAAGTGATTTCCATAGTTGTTGAACTCCAAGGTGTGCTTCGTGTCGATCACCAACACTCATAGTTTTGGCGATTCTGGCCCGTTTAGTGGACTATTACTCACTATTTTGGGGTCCGGAGTTATTTTTATGATTGCGAACCCGGGGTGTCGATCATCAACTTTTCGCGGTTTTTGTCGATTCGACTCGTTTGGTGGACTATTACTCACCGTTTTAGGGTCCCAGCGATTTCCATGGTTGTTGAATCCGGGGTGTGCTTACGTGCGGTAATCAACAATCGCGATGTTAACTGATTCTGTCGTTTCATGGACTATTACTCACTGTTTTGGGGTCCGAAGTGATTTCCACGATTGGCGAACCCGGAGTGCGTTACGTGTCGGTCATCAACGCTTGCGGTTTTGTCGATTCTGACCCGTTTAGTGGACTATTACTCACCGTTTTGGGGTCCCAGCGATTTCCACTATTGTTGAACCCGGGTGCGCTTACGTGTTGGTCATCAACAATGCAATATTGGCTGATTCTGGCCCATTTAGTGGACTATTACTCACTGTTTGGGGACCTGGCGATTTCCACGATTGACAATCCCGGGGTGCGTTTACGTGTCGTCGTCAACACTCACACTTTTGGCGATTCGACCGTTTCGTGGACTATTACTCACCGTTTTGGGGTCGGCGATGTCCATAGTTGTTGAACCCCATGGTGCGCTTACGTGTCGATCATCAACACTCAAAGTTTTGGCGGATTCTGGCCCATTTCTTGGACTATTACTCACTATTTTGGGGTCCGGGTGATTTCCACGATTGGCGAACCATGGGGTGCGATTACATGTCGGTCAACAAAACTTCGTGGTTTTGTGGATTGACCCGTTTAGTGGACTATTACTCACCGTTTAGGGTCCCAGCGATTTCCATGGTTGTTGAACCCGGGCGCTTACATGTCGGTTATCAACAATCGCGGTGTTGGCGATTCTGGCCCATTTCTTGGACTATTACTTAATTTTGGGGTTCGGGTGATTTCCATGATTGGCGAATATCGGGCTGCGTTTATGTGTCGATCATCAACTTTTCATGATTTTGGCGATTCTGGCCCGTTTCATGAGCTATTACTCATTGATTGGGGTCCTGGCGACTACCATGATTGCGAACCCGAAGTGCGTTTATGTATCGTTCATCAATAATCCAAGGTTTGTTCGATTCTGGGCTCTTTCATGGACTATTACTCACCGTTTTGGGGTCCAAAGCAATTTCCATGGTTGTTGAACCCCAAGGTGCGCTTACGTGTCGGTCCTCAACTTTTCGCGGTTTTGGCGATTCTGGCCCGTTCGTGGACTATTACTCACTAATTTGGGGTCCTGGCGATTACCATGATTGGCGAACCCGGGGTGTGTTTATCATCGTTCATCAATAATCCTAGGTTTTTCGATTCTGGGCTCTTTCATGGACTATTACTCACCATTTTGGGGTCCCAATATAAGCGATTTCCATGGTTGTTGAACCCCAAGGTCTGCTTACATGTCGGTCGTCAACACTCAAAGTTTTTGTCGATTCTGACCTGCTTTGTGGACTACTACTCACCGTTTTGGGGTCCCAAGAAATTTCCACGATTGCTGAACCCCGGGGTGCGCTTACGTGTCGGTCATCAACAATGCAATTTTGGCAGATTCTGGCCCATTTGGTGGACTATTACTCACCGTTTGGGGTCCCAGCGATTTCCACGATTGAGGATCTCGGGTTGCGTTCGTGTCCGTCGTCCAACACTCACCTTTTGGGGTCGGAAGTGATTTCCATAGTTGTTGAACTCCAAGGTGTGCTTACGTGTCGATCACCAACACTCATAGTTTTGGCGATTCTGGCCCGTTTAGTGGACTATTACTCACTATTTTGGGGTCCGGAGTTATTTTTATGATTGGCGAACCCGGGGTGTCGATCATCAACTTTTCGCGGTTTTGTCGATTCGACTCGTTTGGTGGACTATTACTCACCGTTTTAGGGTCCCAGCGATTTCCATGGTTGTTGAATCCGGGGTGTGCTTACGTGCGGTAATCAACAACGCGATGTTGGCTGATTCTGTCGGTTTCATGGACTATTACTCACTGTTTTGGGGTCGAAGTGATTTCCACGATTGGCGAACCCGAGTGCGTTCGTGTCGGTCATCAAC